>JAOBYH010268850.1:0-16634 GCA_025403525.1 Umimayanthus kanabou | reverse complement strand
AGTAAAGGGGAAATATATGAACAAGGGAGATCGAAATGTACGCTGTTTCAGTCAATTTAAAAACAGTTACGGCAAGGCCCAGGCTGAGTTAGGCTTTTTTCAAGCCTCTTGTTGTTTAACTGACCAGTTCACTGATTAAGTGTTATAGCAGTTGCATGTACATACAAGATTTCACTTTATATTTCACTACTTAATCTCAAAATTAACTTAAATTTCTCTTCATAGTGAGCTATAGCAATGTTAGCCACTCATTTGGTTATCATGTTCGAAATTAAATGTTGCTTTCCAAACACAGTAACACCTAACAAAGGTTAACTTGTGAAAAGTGCAATTCTCAGACCTCAAAGGATGATGGGAACTGTTGTTTCTCTAATTGCTAAGTTGTAGTTGACCTAATTTATCCAAATTGCTTAGTTTTTTGTGCTTTGCTGATTTTGATTGCTTAAGGTATAGAGCAATGGATGTTGTGGAACCTTAACCCTAAAGTGCCCCTTCCGGCTCTGGTTTTTAAATTTTCTCTGCAGTAAAGAAAGATAAAAGAACCAAATTTGGTGACTTTTCCTAAAATTTTATAGGGAATATTCTGATATTAATATTATTTTACTGTGGTGTGTCAACTTGCAGGCTGTTGCTATGTAACAAGGTTTTGCAATGCTACTGTTTTTCCCCATTTTTGCAAAAAAAGCATGAAAGTTACCATGGCAATGCTAATAACTGGCCAAGTGATTGCTTTTTTGTTAAAAATTAGATTCTGAATTTCAAATTAAATATTTGGATGCATTTGTACATGTGAAAATACCTAATTTCTGAAACAGCATACAATGATTGTCTTGAGTTGTGGGTAATTTTTGAAAAGAGGAATTTTATGACATGATGACATCATTATGTAACCACTCATAAACACCTAAAGATGTACATCTCCACCCAAACATTGTTTGTGCCATTGTTTGTATCATTCTATTTACATCGATATATTACAGATTTTACAGAGGGAGGTGCCCCCAGTCATTTTAAGGTCTAAAAGGCCCAGCCTGGGTAGGGTTAAAATAAGGCTCCCAGGCTGAAAGTTTGATAAAATACTAAAATCTTTAAAATCCAAACGATTTCTATGATGACTTTTATGATTTTTAACGATTTTAATATTTTATTAAATTTTCAGACTTTTAATCTAATTTTAAAAGTGATAATATTAGCTCTTAGACGCATTCAATGCACTACAAAAATGCAAATACAGGTAATTCAATCATGCGGTTATTCTTTGATTGACAGAGAGGAGATTTCTTCCCAAAACCAAGCTCTGGTTGCTCTGGAGGGTCAATTTAACGAACAAAAGAGCAAGCACGATCAAGAAAAGCGTAGTTTGGAAGCAGCACAGAGGGAAGTTCAAGCTCAGCTGGACAAGGCGCTGCATGCATCACAGAAATACCAGCAGCAGCTGGATGCTGCAAAGCAACAGCAGCAGGGCAGAGACCAAGCCATCAAAAACCAGGAACAAACCATCTCGGATTTGAACCTGAGAATCAAGAGCCTTCAACAAGAGAAAAACCAGATGCTTGCTGAAGTGGACAGAGAAATAACTGCCAAGAAGAAGTTACAAGATCAGTTTAATTCCGTTCAGAACGAGCTGCAGAGAAAAGATAACTGCATTAAGGCTGCTGAAGGCAAAACATCAGAAAAAGCTTTAGAGGCAGAGAAGATCCGCAAACAGGCGCTGTGTGATGTGGAAAACCTGAAGTCGATAAACACCAAACTAGAGACTTCCTTAGCAGATTTGAAGAAACAGTGCGAAGGAGCTTCTTACAATGTTGAGAAGAAAGAACACGACATTTTGGATTTGAAGGGAAAATTGGAAGCTTCAGAGAATGAAATTAACAAACTGAATAGAGAAGTTTCCGATCACCGTCAGTCTGTTAAACAAAAGGAAGAACAGAATGTCAATTTGAAGCAAGAACTGAAAGAAGCTGTGCAGAAGACAAAGGCTAAGACAGAAGAACTGAATGAATCTTTGAAGAAAGGACGGGAGTTTGAGCAGAAATATGAAACCACAGTGCAGCAGTTAAGTACTGCAAAGTTGAACTGCGAGTCTTTGGAAGAATCCATCAGTGAGCTTAAAGCCCAGCAAGGAAACACTCAGCTAATGATAGAAGCAAAAGACAGAGAAATCGAGAAGATCAAACAAGTTTTCAGTGAAGCTGAGAAATTAACCAAGCAACATTCATCAACTCATGATAACAAAGTAGCAGAGCTGGAGAGTAAGCTTCAACAAGAACAGCATAAGTACAATATTCTTCAGCAAGAACTCCAACAAATCAAAGATGAGTTATCAGAGAGCCGGAAAATTGAAAGCGAATTCAAATATAAACTGGATGAGTCATCTTTGATTATTAAAGAGAAAGAAAGCGAAATTTCAAGTAAGGTCAAAGAACTTGAAGAAGGCAAAAAGTCTGCAAGAAGTGATCTGAATATTTTAGAAGAAAGATGCCAAGCCTTGAAGAAAGAAAAAGAGCAAGAAAAAAGTGAAAGCACAAGAACGATACAACAAAAAGCAGAGGAGCTTATGTCTATTACAACCAAACTTGAAAATACCACAGTTGAACTTTCTAAGGTAAAAGAAAATGTTGTTCATCACGAAAACCTTATTTCAAGTAAAGAGGTGGAAAGACAGAAGCTCGAGGCTGTGTATAAGGAACTGTGCGAAAAAAGTCAAGAGAACGAAAAAATGTTGTCCAACGAATGTGCAGAGCTTAAGAGAGAACAGGCATCACTGATGGAGAAAGAAAGGAATGTCAAGTCTGTGCTTGAGTCAATGAAACGAGATAGCAAGGCTTTACAAGTGGACTATAAGAAAGTTTGTGACCTTGCAGATCAGAAGGCGGCAGAATATAGATCTGTTGTTGAGAATCTTGAGGCTTCTCAAAAATATTCAGAAGGGTTGGATCATCGTGTCAAGCACGCTGAAACTGAAGTTGAGGGGCTTAGGAAAACGGTCAAAGAGCTAACCAGTCAAAATGAGGCACTGGAACAGCAACTGGGCCTCAAGGAAGAAGAGCTACAGTCTGTTCAGCAAGAGGCTTCAGGGACAAGACTTGGACTAGAAAACCAGGTTGGTAAACTTGAAGAAGCTATGACTGGTCTCAATACAAAGCTGACGATGACGATTAATGAAGTGTCAGTGAAGGATAAAGAAATGCAAGCCCTTTCCGCCAAAGAGGCCAAACTACAGGAAACATTAGAAGATCTTCAGCTCGAACTGAAAAATGTCAATGAAAAGTTGGAGAATTCAGCAGAGTTAGCAGCTCGCAAAGAGAAGGAGGCAAGTGAATTGTTTGAAGAACTAAGAGAAACAGAGAAGAAAGCATCAGAGCTACAAGAAGGCCTGGATCAGACAGAAAACAAGACGAATCTAGCCCAGTCTGAAAACCAACAGCTAGTGGCGGAAAGGGAGGCGACATTTGCTCAACTTCAAGCCAAAGAGCAAGAAATATCTAACATTGTTATGGAAACGGAAAAAATACAAGCCAGTTGTGAGAAAGAAGTGTCCGAGTTGAAAGAAGTTTCCCGGGTCTTGCAAGGAGACAATGAAAACCTAAAAGAGAAATGTCAGCAATTGGAAGCAGCATTTAAAGGCAAGGAAAATGAACTTCAAGCGATGTTCAGCGATTTTCAGGGCAAGGAAAAAAGCCTTGTTGAAGCTGGTCAAATTCTACAGACCAAAGAGTTAGAAATAAGTAACCTTGCCGAAGAATTATCAAGCTATCAGCTAAAGTGTGAGGAGTTGACTCGGTGTAATTCTTCAAGTAACTGCAAGATTGAAGCAAAGTCTCGAGAAATTGAAAAACTACAGAATGCACTTGAGAACAAGTCCAAGGATACTGAAACTGAAGTACAGGACCTTAACACTCAGTTATCTGATCTTCAAGAAAAATTTGAACAACTATTGCAGTCCACGGCAGAAAAGGAAATAGCTTTCACAGAGATGAATAGCAGCATCGCAGCTAAAGATCGGGAACTGGCGCAACTGCAAAATCAATGTGAGCAAAAAGATCTGGCTCAAGAGGAATTGACAACAAAGCTGGCGGGAGTGAGCAGTCAGTTAGAATTGCTTCAGAAGAGTTATGAACTGAAGGAAGAAGAGCTGAGAACTGACAGGGAAGCTCTGACAGAAGTTCAAAGGACACTGGATCACAATACATCTGAATTAGCATCCAAGAATTTGGAAATTACCGAGAAACTTTCGACAACAAATGAAAAACTTGAACAGCTAACTGATGCTCTCGAAAGAAAGGTACAGGAACTAGAAGGAGTTTTGTTACAAAATAACGCTCTTTGTAATGAACTAAAGGAACTTCAAGTCAAGTGTGATGGACTTGAGGCTTTAGAAAGATCCCTGCAAGAGGAAAAAGAGGCCATGTTCCAGAAAATAGAGCAAAGTAGTGCTGCACTTGAAAACAAAGATGCTGAATTAAAGGAAATGAGAGAAAAGTTAGAGTCTGTTGAGAAGGACAGCAGTAGCACCTTCGCAAAGAACAGTCTTGAGATCGAAGATCTTAAGGTGGAAGTAAACAAACTTAACTTGAAGGTTGAGGCTGCTGATTCCTTGTCAGAAAGCAAAGACAAACAGATCGAGAAATTAGCTGACAACTTGGATTTGTTGGAAAACGAAAAACAATCTTTGTTTTCTAAGCAACAACAGTCACAAGAGGTAATTGAAGCTTTGCAAAATGAACAGGAGTCAAACGTTAACAAGATTGAGCAGCTGTCTCATCTGTTGAAGGCCAAGGAAACGGAGTTGTTAAATTCCACGAGTGAAGCACATGAATTGAAATTAGCTGTAGCAAGTTGTGGAGAGAGTTCTGCTGTTCAAATCACTGGGCTCCAAGAGCAGCTTGTGACTGTCAAGGAGCAACAGGAGAAAACTACAGGACTCCTCCAAAGTAAAGAAGAAGAGTGTTGCTACCTGAAGAAAAAACTGGCTGAACTCGAGGAAGAAACTGGTAAATTGAATGCTCAAAAAGAATTAATGCAGATGGATTTTGAAGACAAGGATGAGTTGATTGAATCTTTACAGAATCAAACTGAGCAACTTGAGTCTGCATTGCAAGAAGTTAAGAAGAAACTCTCAACAGAAGAGGAAGCATCAAAAACCCTGGAGAAAGAGAATGCCGCCCTCCAAACCAAAATGGAAATGTCTCAAGTAGAACTGGAGAACAAGGAAAGTCGGATCGATGAACTAAATAATATGATTCAGAACCTTGAGGTTCAAGTTCAGAAAAGCGTGGATTCAAACAGTTCACACCGTGCAGATGCAGAGGAACTACAAATGCAGAATAAGGAACTTTCAGAGTCTTTAGAGGCCAAAAACGAAGAACTTAAGGAATTAAGAGGCACTTCTGGGGCTGAGTGTGAGCAGTTACAAGGTATAGTTCAAGAGCTGAGAGTGACCCTGCGTCAAAAGGAGGAAGACGGTGAAACCGCCATCAAAGATATGCATGCCTTAAAAGCTCAAATAGAAGCCACAAAATTGGAGTTGGGACGTAAAGAAGGTTTCGTTAAGGACCTCCAGGACAGGGCTGTAAACCTGGAAACGCAAGTGAAGAATAGTGTAGAAACCATCAGTAGCCTTCAGTCAAATACAGATCAGTTGACGGCACAGAACCAAACACTTTCAAATTCCCTTGAAGCCAAAGAGTTAGAGCTTCAAGACCTCAAGAACACCTCGCAGATTTCACGTGAACAGGCCGAGTCACTTGTAGCAGATCTCAACAAAAAGCTTTGCGAGGTCAAGGAAATGTACGCGACTGGCACTGCAGAGGTTGATGCCCTAAGATCCCAGATCAACGTCACACAAATGGATTTAGAAGACAGAGATAACCAGGTGAAAAAACTTGGAGAGAAAGTTGAAAGTCTGGAAACTCAGTTGATGAAAAGCGTCGAATCTTCTAATAACTTTAAGGCCAGCGTACAGCAACTAGAAGAACACAACCAGGAACTTGTAGATTCGTTTCAGAATAAAGTCAGAGAGAACGAAGAGTTAGAAAAGACTTTGAGGACGACAAGGGAGACTGCCGATGGGTACACCAGAGAACTTGAAGCAAAGTTTGTGAAACTGGAGAATGAAAAAGAGGAACAGTTTCAAGAAATGACACTCAAACTGGAACAATCTCAACAAAGTCTAAAGTTGGCGCTTGATCGAGTTGAAGAGCTTCGTGCAGCTAAATGTGAACAGTATGATTCAATGTTGTACACAGAGAAGGAGTTTGCAAAGGCGAGAAATGACTTAGAAAGCGAAATCAAGAATGGCAAGACTCAAATTAGAGAGTTCGCAGAAAAGCTAGAAGAAAATGTGATAGAAATTGAGAGACTTAGTAATGAAAATGAACACCTGCAATCAAAATTGGGAAAATCTGAAGAGAAAGTCACAACTTTGAAAGAACAACTGGAGGTATCGAGTGCAGAACGTGGAGAAAAACTTTCCGAACTATCCAGCCAGCTTGAGGTAGTCCAATCAGAACTTGAAAAAGTGAAAATTGAAAAGAATGAAATGGAAGATATGTTGGTTCACACTAAAAATACACTGCTTGCGTCACAACAGAAAGTTGAGATGAATGCTTTGGAGATTAATGAATTAGAGTGCTTGCAAGAGAAGGTGAAAGAACTTGATAGAAGTGCCAGTTCTTACAGCGATGAGATCAGGCAATTAGAAGAAAGCAAAGCAGAACTGTTGTCTAGACTGCAAGACGCAAACAAGGAATATTTTGATTTGAAAGATCAACTCAAGTCACATGAAAATATGATAGCATGTAACATGGCTAAATATAAGGAAGATATCGCTGTCTCAGAAACGAAAATCCGAGAACTTGAAGCAACCAACATGGAAATCAATGAAAAGCTCGCAAAAGCTCTTGAATGTGGTGAATTGGACAATATGAAATTCAACAAACAACTGGAAGAACTTATAGCTGAGAAGAACTCGTTAGTTTCCGCAGTTGACGAGAAAGAATCACAGTTAACAAAACTTGCTCAGGAAAATAAAGTTGAATCTGATTTGAAATCCGAACTCTCAGAAAAAGTTGCAGTTCTTTCTGAGAGAGTGCAGAAACTTGAACTCGATCTCGAGGATGCAGAGGCATACAAGAGAGAACTAACTGGCTCTTTGGAGAGGGTAGAAGCCGAACTACTTGCTGTAGGTGACGAATTGACACACAAGACTGTCAAGATCAAGGAGGACGAAGAGCAAGTGAGTACAATGCTTATATTGCCTTTATATTTATATTAAATGCGCAGCTATACAACTTAATCGAACCGGCAAGACAGTGGAGTTTGAAAAATTTGGGGAATCGTTTGAATTTAAGTTATAGAATAGCCAGGGAATTTTGGGTTTGTTCTTGAAAATTCCAGCCCATGGTAAAAAATCATAAAAAACGTCAGGGAGATTTGAAATTTACAACCTGTAGCCTGTCAAAGAAACTATGCTTTTTTTGCCATCCTGTGCTGGCCATGCAAAGTATTTTCCAGCCCATGGTAAAAAATCATAAAAAACGTCAGGGAGATTTGAAATTTACAACCTGTAGCCTGTCAAAGAAACTATGCTTTTTTTGCCATCCTGTGCTGGCCATGCAAAGTATTTTGGACAAGAATAATTGCTGTGTTCACTGAACTTCAGGACAAAGAAAGGTCAAGAAGTTTGATGTCGGTGGCAACCGAATAAAAGTAAGATATAATGAAGTAACACCATGGAACACTGTCATCTTTCATTTAAAGCTCAGTCATTTTACATCGGAAATTACATATATTTGCATCCAACCTCTTTAAAGCAAAAATCGCTGACATCACTGTTTGAATTGTCTGATTACAAATAATTGATAAACTATTTGATAAAAACGGGGTAAACAATTTCAATTGAGTGACATTGACCCAGACTGCCAATGTCAGTAGTGTTAAGCATCATCCCCTGATAGCCACAATTTTTCTCGCCCGTTTACTGTCTTGGTGTACAAATACTTTGTAGCACCAGAAAAGTGTAGGAAGCGGTAGTGTTAACTAAAACTTATAACGCAAGTTTTAAATCAAGCTCAGAAGGTCTAAGTTATACTAACTGAAACAAACGACTGAAAAAATCAGGGAAGTAGTAAACAGGCAGAATATTATATAAAATCAAATATATTGGTGAAAAGGGGAGAATCCAAGTGAAGTTGACAAATGTTTTTGCAGCTCTACTCTGATGCGATTTGTCTGAGAATACGAATTTTGGTGAAAAGTGCAACAACAATGAAACCAAGCAATATTATCCTTTCTTTGCCAGGTACACGACCTTCGATTCAAAATCGAAGAGCTGCAAAAGGAGGTCAAGAATTTAGAAGAAGAAAAGTCTAGTTGTGAAGCCAAGTGTACCGAAGGAGAAAACGAAATAAAAGTACTGAGTATTGGAAAAAGCCAATTGGAGTTAGCACTAGGGCAAGCTGAGGAAAGGATAACAGCTTTGAGGGAGAACCTCGAGGTGACAAGTTCGGATAGCAGAGATAATCTAGCACAACTCAACTGCGAGCTGGAGAATGTTGCAGCAGAGCTTGAGAGAACCAAGAATGAAAAGAAGGAATTGGAAGAAATGTTAAATCAAACCAAAGATAAACTGCGTGTGTTGCAAGAGAAAGCAGATTTAAATGCACTGGAGATCAGTGAATTGCGCTGTTCACAAAACAAGGTGAAAGAATTGAATGAAAACGCCAGTGTTTACACTGCTGAGATCAGAGAGTTGGAGGACAGCAAGGTGGAAGTGTTGTCGAAATTGGAAGAGGCAAACAAGAAAATTTTGGACCTGAAAGACGAGCTCAAGTCGACTGAATCCTTGATTGAATGCAACACTGCTAAACACCAAGAAGAAATTGATGCTTATGAAAGGAAAGTTCAGTTTCTGGAGAAAACTAACATGGAAATTAACGAAAAACTGGCAAAAAGTCTCGACAGTCGTGAAGAGAATAGTGCAGAATTTAGGGATCAACTGGAAAACTTAATTGCGGAAAAGAACCATTTAACTGCTACACTTGACGAGAAAGAATCACAGTTAACAGCTCTTGCACAGGAATGTAAAATTGATTCTGACTTGAAATCTGAACTGTCGGAGAAAGTTGTAGTTCTTTCTGAGAGAGCACAGAAGCTTGAACTGGACCTTGAGGAAGCAGAAGCGTACAAGAGAGAACTAACTGGCAATTTGGAGAAGGTGAAAGCTGAACTACTCGCTGTAGGTGAAGAATCGACACACAAAATCGAGGAGAGAGACACACAGGTGAGTAGAGTTATAGGTTCAGTATTGGTTTTTCAAGGGCTGTGCATGGGAAAACACCGGAGATTACGATAATTTATTTAGGGCCGGTGAACTATTCAACAGGTTTTCGAATAATACTGAAAAAGTTTTGTTGGTACCCATTTTTATTCCACGATTTTAGAAACATTGTGACATTAGTTACTCTACAGAGTTCCAATACTGACCACTGATATCGGGGCGTCATATCCTTTGCTTTAAAATGAGCTGAATGATTTTGTGGTCGTCTTTGCGTAGTAATTTTGAAATTTACATCAAGGAAAGCACCAAAAACTGTAAAGAAGCAGATGGGCGCTGGAAAAAGAAAGGGCAGTATACCCTTCTGTTTTGTCCTGGCAAGAGCACTGGACGTTAGAATTACCCTAACACGAAAGTCCAGACAAAAGACCCTTACCCTGAGTAACGATTTAGCGGTAACCCCGAGGTTATTCCCATCGAAAGTTAGCTATATCATTTATTTAGGCGACAATCGATTTATGATCTACGTTGACACTTGTTATTAGCCATCAAATCTCTTTTTTCTTACACTAGTAACTACTGCTGTTTTTCTTCTGACAGGTCCATGAACTTCAAACCAAGGTGGAAGGGTTGCAAAACGAAATCAAGGACCTGGAATTAGAAATTGCTCAATGCAAAGCTGATTGTAGTGATGCGGAAAATGAAGTCACAACGTTGAAAGAGGTAAAGAAACATTTAAAAATAAAGGATGTTTACTTAAGAGCCGTTTACATGAACCGGGGCTGGATGCCAGCTCAGGTCAGGTCACCAGCTGGTCAAATGGCTGTAACTGTTTACATGAACTGGCCATCTGACCCAGGCCATCCCAGCTTGCCGGATAACCCATTTGGAGAACAGGGTTGACTCGTCTTGGCAGGTTAAAAAAGTGTGAAAATCAATGCAGAGGTTCATTCTTGTAAACATGAGTTCGACTAACCTTGGTCATTTCAATTGATTCTCCCTTTTCTCATGATTAAAACATAAATATATTTCAATTTCCGGAATATTTGCAAGGTAGTCATCAGGGTTTGTTCGAATTATTAATAGAAAAATCAGAAGCAATTCAAGTTGAGTGAACCCACCTCGTATGGCAGGCCAACCCGGGTCGGGTGAATAGTCTTCAGATAGCATGTGGACGGAATTCTTTTGCAACGTAGATTGATATATTATACCAACCCGGGTCAGCAGCTAACCTGAGTTCATGTAGACAGCCCCTAATATGTTAATTTGCAGGTGTCATCTGTACATTAAACGTATAGGTAATTAACTGATATGAACTTTGTACTTGTTTGCAGTTAACAACTGCTATGGAATCCCAGAGAGAAAAACATTCCTCCGAGATGGAAAACATCCATCAGTCAGTGTACGAGAAAGACAAGAAAATTGTATCTCTAGAAACTGAGATTTCTGCACTAAATGAAGATCTTGGTTCTGAAAAGATGAAATTAGAAGATCTAAAGAAAAAACTTGATTCTATAACTGAAGAAACCACGGCACTGCGAGAGGAGAAAGATACATTGCGTAGGGAAATTGAAGAAAAGTGCGAGGAACTAAAGAACTTACAGAGCAACCTGGATGAGAAATCCGAAGATTTTGAGGCTCTAAAAACTGAATCCATAAAGATTGCCAGACAACTTGACTCACTTACTGCAGAACACGAACAGTGCAGACAGAGTACTGTTTCAGATAACCAGCTTCATGACATTCAGCAACAGATTATGCAACTGGAACACTCGCTTTCCATGGAGAAGTCCTCAAAGGAGGCAGTTATGGCCGAGATTGAAGCAAGAGAGCAAGAGTGGGAAGAGGAGAGAAGAAAGTTGACGTCGTCTAAAGGAGACGTTAGCTTATCGGAGAACTCAAATCAGCTTGAGATTTCTGAACTGAGGAAACAGCTGGAGGAAATGAGAGCGAAGGTGAAGGAAAGGGATGGTGAACTTAAGGGTTTAATCAAAAGAAAAGATTGCTACGCTGACAAGTGCAATAATTTAGAATCTAGGTTGCAGGAAGAAATGAAGAGTTTGGAGCGGCAATGCGAAGATCTCAAATATCAAATAAAACAAAAGGAAGAAGAGAGCTTCGTTTTCAAGGAAACTGTTAAGCAGAAGGAAGCGGAAGTCGAAAGTCTGGAGCGGAAGTACGAAGGCGCAAAAGAGATCGAACTTGAGTTACGTCACCACTTAGGAGAGGTCACTCAGCAGCTGGAAAGGGTTCAAGAGGGTAACAGTGACAGCAGTGACGATGTACAGCGGCTAAACACAGAACTGGCAGTGTTAAAGGAAAAGTGTGACGAGGCGGAGATTTCCCTAGCAAGTTCGCAAGAACAGGTACTTGGTATATGCATTTAACTTGAAACACAAACTTTGTCAAAGCTAGCAGAGCATCCCATAGATAAAATGCTAGAGTAAAAGATCATGTTACTTTATAGGAGTGCTGAAGAAAAGTCCCTTTTAGTCCAAGGGGCAAATTGTAAACTAAAAACGTAGCCTCCAAAATCTGTATTAGTTTTTTGAAAGGGGTTCGTTGTTTAAATTAATCGTTTTGGTCTTCAACTTGTACTTGTTCTCAAGGAATGTAGTTGATACCAGTTCCTCTTGTTCCTATATGCAACAAAGTCAATTCAATCAATTCCAAGTTAACCTTTCACGTTTAAGAGAGAGTTTAATTAACGCGTTTTTAAGTGTGACAGTTTTGCTTGCTCTTTGTGTACATGTGTGTGTGTCTTTGTATAACTTGTATGTTGCTGTCGTATGTCGGGCCTCGCAATAATCTTTTGACTTGTGCTACTGGCTACCTGCTACTATTAGCTTATGTTATTTCAGACAGCCAGTCCCCTCTATTTTCTTTACTTTTCTTTATTGTAAATTCAGACCAAATGTAAATGCACAGTGGAAATAAAGCATTTGTTGTTGTTGTTATTGTTGTTGTTGTTGCAGAAAGAAAGTTTGCTAAAGCTGGTTGTTGTTAACCTAAAGCCCTTTTCTCCTTTTCTATCAGTTATCCAAGCTTCAACTTGAGTCGGAAAGCAAAGAACAAGAGCTTGAAAAAGAGAAAGAAGAAATCGTGGAGGCCGCCAAAGAATTTGCCATTCAAAGGGAAAAGCAGTTCACTGAGAAGAACGAGAGTTTACAGCTGAAACTAGATCAGAAGGAGGAGAACATTCAGAGTTTATATGCCGAGTTGAACCAGCTGCGCTACAGTCTGAAGGTAATTAGCGACCTTTAGATTTGACTATGAGTACGAGTACGGCGTGTTGGTACGGCCAAACTCTTGACAGGAGTTCGCAGATCGTTGTTGGATCAAGACAAGTATCGTGGCTTTCCACTTCTTGCCTTTGTTTACTACAAGAATTGCTGAAGATCTTATAGTCAACATTACGAATTCAAAAACAAGGAAGTCGTACTCGTAGTCAAACTCGTACACGTCTACAGTCAAATTCTAAAACCTGAAATTTAAATTAAAGTTTTAAAATCTTTAAGAATAATTTTAAAATTTGAAAAAATTATAAGTGTTACTTTGCCGCAGAAGGTCCTTGAATCAGCTAGTAAAGTTACTGGAAAGTCCTTAAAACTGGGAACCCTGCGATGACAAACAGAGGTTACTGCAGTAGTTAACTGAAGATACTGGCAGAAGAGTTTGATTTCTTCGAGAGATATATTTTAACGCAGAGGCCTCCATGCATTCCCGTTGAGTTCGCCCATTTGCGCAAAATAAATTACTGCTTTAAAGAAGATCAACTAAAATTTCCTTTTTGCCTTTTCAGACGGTTCAAGATTCTAAAGAAAAACTTCTTGCAACGTTCGAGGAAAGAGAAAAAGAATTTGACGTGGAAAAGGCCGAACTCTTGGACGGGTCGTATAGTCGTGATATGTTTAAGGAGCTTGAACACAATTTGAAGGAAGAACGACAACGTGTTACCCAACTGCAAGAAGACTTGGTCACGGTTCAGGCGAAACTAGAGGAGGAGCGGCAGCAGAAGACTGGACTTCAGAAGCAAATCGAGCTGGTGGAAGATGGACAAAAGGATGATGATATTCGAGACGATGAGGTCGGAAAGCTAAACTTGACTGTCCAGAGCTTAAGATCAGACCTTGAGAGATTGCAAGGAACTTTACAGAGGGAGAAGTCGAACGGCAAAGAGTTGACTGAAGAAAGAAACTTGTTGACAAAGAAGTTAGAAGTTTTGAATGAGGAGTTGGAAAAACAGAGACTCGCTTCTGTTGAGTCAGAAGAGGAGAGTAGCATGCTGAAGGAAAAGTTAGTGGGAGTTCAACACGAGAAGGAGAAACAACAAGAAGAATTTGTTAACTGTGAAACACAAGAAAAAATTAAACTTGTTGAAGCAGAAAGGAAGTTGACCATCTTGACAGAAGAACTAAAGCAAGAACTGAAGCTCAAAATGGAGCTAATAGAAAAGAATCAAGCTTTCGAGGAAAAATGGAGAGAAGAGTTGCAGAGTAGGAATGTTGCAGAAAGTAATGTTGATGACTTGAAGAAAGAGAAAGAAAGTGTGGACAGGCGGTGTCAGAAACTGAAATCTGAGAACGAGCACTTGCAACAGCAATACAAGCAATACAAGAAATTTGTCAGCAAGACTGTAGAGGATCTGGAAGATGTTCACCGCCTAAAAGATAAAGAGATAAAGGAATACCAGGGCAAACTTGTTGAAAGAGACGCGAAGATTAAGAAGATCGAAGAACAACACGAGGTCGCTTTAGAGAGCTTGAAAGTCGAACTTCTTACCGTGGAAGACAAATGTGCGAAACTGAGAGTTCAAAATAACGAGTTAGGAGAAAACAAGACTTCAAGTGAGCTCTGGAACAATGAAAAGAACTCGCTGGAAAATCAATTACAAGAAATGATAACAAAATACAAACAAGCTAAACTGAAGGTGGAGGCATTTGACCAAGAGTTATCTGCTTTACGTTGTCAGCTTTCTGTTCTTGAGAAAGAGAATTGTTCCCTCAAGGAAAAGCTTCAGAATCTAGGACAAGTTCCACCGAAAGGCCATTCTCGAAAAGCAGAGAACCCTGGAGAGGTGAATAACTTGCAGGAGAAGATTAAGAGAACGGAGAAAGAGCGCGATGGTTTTAAGCAGCTTGCTGAAGAGAAGGAGGATGAGGCTGACAAGGCAGTGGCTTCATACCGGACGCTTATCAAGAAGTATCAGAAATTGGAGCGAACGAAAGACAACCTCCAAAATCGTTTGGATTTCGCTCGCCAAACGATTAAATCTAAAGAAGGCAGCCAATCTTCAGAAGCTCCTCCATTGCCTGCAGGCAAGAAATCAGTAACCAGCCCAGAGAATCGACCAGTTTCAGGTTTTATTGCCCAGGAAAGTATGCCTAACCTTGTATCGCCTTGTACCATGGTCACAAATTCTTTGTCTAATTTGGAAATAAAGTCACAAGTACCTGCAACCCCCACTTCTTCTCTCGTGACTCTTAGTAGTGGCGTGACTACTACTGAAGTAGCCAGTTCTGCAGCAGTGGTGGAAGGGGAGTCTGCGGGAGCACAGTTGGCTGGTGCACCTGTGGTCGATAATGGTGTCTCCAGTGGGTCTGCCTGTGAAATACCTAAACAACGAAGCGGCGTAACGAGGAAGACCGGCCAGCCAGTAAGCGGATTAGGTACGCATATTTATGGTTTACTGTGGCATAGTATTCGTAGAACGCTTGAATGTGATTGCAAAGTAGTTAACAGGGTTCGTATGTCGCTCAAAAGACTTGAAAACTGTTGAAAACTCTTGAATTTAGACCTTGGTCCTTGAAAATTCATGAGAAAAGACCGTAGAGACTACAGTGGGCTTTTTGTTGCTCTAGTGAACCCTCTTTCTCCAAAATTAGAAGTTGACAACATGGAAAACAATATACTCGTTTAAGAAATACTTAGTTCACGTGTGAAAGCTTTGTCGAGATTTGTTCGTAACCATTTGTCCGGTCTGTCCGGCCGAAAACTGAGAAATGGTTCTGGCCAGTTTAGATGGAAAGGTCCAAAGCGCGCGCGTACATTTTTTCCGCCACAACCGTTCAAATTCCCGCGCTTTGGCCGACCGGAGCAAGAGAACTGGGCGGTTCTGATCCATGAGCAGGGCCATTCTGGCCAGAACCAGTTCTGAAAACTCTTTTTAAGAACTGACTGGTCGGACAAATGGAAAGCGACCAAAATATCAGGCCTGTATCATTAAAAGAAGCGTTCTTAAAGGTACTTGAATTCAATGTGTACGAACTCTGAATTGAAAAAAACATCTCGAACACGAATCAGGCGCTTGAACTCGGGATGTGTTCAGTGTAATAGTTGGAGTTGTGAAAGAAATTACCACAGCTTTTTACAGTTGAAGGACACTTGACTTGTCCTTTAATTTTTAACTGCACTGAAACAGCTAATGATTTGAACACGTCCCCACTACATGTATTAAAGATTCCAACAAGTTTTAATATCAGTCTTTTCATAAAACGGTTGATGTAATGAAAACAGGCTGGGATGAGTACTCTAAATTCGTATCTTAGTCTTGGATTTCATCGGTTTGATTTGTGACCAATAACCAAACAAATCGGTTGCGTGTTCTTTTTGTTGTAGTCTAAGTCTTAAAGAATTTTCTCAACAGATTCTTTCCTTTTTATCTCGTAACAGCTGACACTCGTTTTATCAAACGACGACGCCTAACCAGCTGTGGAAAGTCCACCCCAGTCTCCCCGCCATCGGCCCATAAACCCGAGGGACTCCCGGACGTAGTGAGTAAAGGGTTCGCGGACATTCCAGACCCTCCAATAAGGTCACCGTTCATCCTCCGACGAACTACAGCTCCAGTGAGTAGGACTGGCGTCAACACAAAAACTGAAACGAGCGGGGTCGGTGTGCGCACGCGCAGTCAGTTACGTCAAATTCCCCAGCGATCGGGTATCCCATCATTCACTGCTTCAACCGCTACGGCGGTAAGTAAACGAAAAATACAAAGCTTGTTTATTTATTTATTTATTTACTTATTTACTTATTTATTTATTTACTTATTTATTTATTTATTTCATCTTTATGTGCAGTGTTTAACCACAGCTAGTAGAGCAAGCTCGTTATGAAACTTGGCCAGTGTTTGGCTTTATTCCATGTTTTTTTTTCTGTCTCTTTTGTTCATTGCCATTGGCCTTGTCCGTGCACAAAACAAAAAGGTAATTCAAATAAAAACTAGCCAGTAGAAACGTTGCCTATCATTCGCCGTATTGTTAAGACCAAGAAACAGGAATGTTTTCATGATTTTTTGAGTATTTCATACACTACTGCTTTAGATACTATCAGAAAGTTTATCGCTCCCTTTGTATCG
>JAOBYH010267739.1:0-16641 GCA_025403525.1 Umimayanthus kanabou | reverse complement strand
CAACAACAACAACAGCAACAACAACAACAGCAACAACAACAACAGCAACAACAACAACAGCAACAACAACAACAACAACAACAACAGCAACAACAACAACAGCAGCAACAACAACAACAACAACAACAACAACAGCAACAACAACAACAGCAACAGCAACAACAGCAACAACAACAACAACAACAACAGCAACAACATCAACAGCAACAACAACAACAACAACAACAGCAACAACAACAACAGCAACAACAACAACAACAACAACAACAACAGCAACACCAACAACAACAACAACAACAGGTTTATTGTTGCAGCTATGAACAACATGCGACCACTGCAAAATATTGTTTAGAGAAAATATTTGTTATTTCCGTGTAAAAGACAGATAAATTTTGGTTAAAAACGTTTGTGGATCAAGATTCTTTAATTCGAGTCAATTTAAAATTTTTGAGACTGAAATATTTTGTCCTATAGCCTTGGAAGCTTTCCATATAGTCAAACCGTCTACGTAGAAATTTTAGAAAATGTCACCACTCAGCGGATACTCAAGGCAAAGTCTTTTAATGTTATTGCCTTTCGATGGGTATTTGTATTTATCTCTAAAATTTTATACACTTCTTGCATTGCTTAAAAGGAAACTGCAGTTTATGTGATTTGTAAAACTTGGAATAGTCTTTAAAACAACTGTCGAACAATCTTGATCAACAGAAAATAAAACATTTTGGGAAGCTAGGGGTAAAGTAAAATTAATGGTGAATATTTTATTTTATCATTAAAGGATAATTGACAATGCAGATAAAATTGGGTGACTCTTAAACGTGTTTTAAAGTGTTTCGTAAATCTACAAAGTCTCGGTAATAACTTTTATTTTCAGGGAAACGAACGAATTTATAAAATTGAGCAACGTCGTGTATATAAATAACAATGGGAGAAAATTTCTTTGTGCCGCAAACAATACCATTTATTATGAATTTCTACCAATTTGATTATACACACGATTTACTTGTTTTTATTGATTATTTTTTGAAGTGGGTAGATGCCACTACCAAAATGTTTAAGTCAGTCTGCTCCGACGAAGGGCTAACGCCCAAAACGTCAGCTATACACCAAACCTCACAGGCGAAAAACTTGCCGTATCAACCCTTGTTGATCAAACCTATATTCAGTTTACTCGCCAACGCAGAAAAAACCCAGTTTTTTTTTCAAAACTAGTCTTCCAGTGTTTAAGTCAATGTCAACCAATATAATCTACAATTCAGCTACCATATAGTCTGACTGCAATTTTAATATTGATAATTGACATAATGAACTTTTCCTGTACTGATTAACTCTTAAACATAACTAAAATCATTAAGCATTTTACAATAACTTAGTGACGACACGCAACAGAAACTTTATAAGGTGTACTTTGTTGTTAAAATACTGACCTTAAGAAGTTTTTAGTCTAAACTTGTGTATCTCCGAACTAAAACTTCCATTTTGTAACGTTTGTTAAACATACATAACTTCACGATCACATTTCATACATTTATTACAGTAAAAACCCGCATAAAAGAACAGCTGATTTTGTTCCTATACATCGGATGTTTTCTACAAAATCAGCCTGAAAATGTTTTCAGGTGTTCTTAAAATTGTGTCTTTAAATAAAATACAGTACTGACTGACAGAAGATAACATTAATTTAGTAACAAAAATTATCCAGGTGTAGAAACAATTGCTAACTGTACCTGCTGTAAAACTCTGCTAATTACCCCAGTATGTAGGTTACTATTCTAATCTAACTGGCAGGCGATTTTTTATATATGAACCGAATTTTCATTTTTCAGCCTGAATGTGTTCTTATGTATATGGTATCTTTTTGACCAAATTTCAGCCTGAGTGTTCTTAATCCACTTGTTCTTTTATGCGGGTTTTTACTGTATATCATTTTATTACCGTTCTTAGTGCATAAAATTCGAAGTGAAGGGCAGTAGATATTTTTTCAAAACCCCCACTAACTACTCAGGGACCTCTAACCCCATCGCAGATATGAGGTTTTGTCAATGTTCGGTCCACGGCGAACATAGTACGCAAGAATCGGAGGGAAGGCTGGCTGGAAAGTAAAGTAAAGTTGCTGTTTGACAAATTCTAACTGAGTTGTATTTGAAATGTTACTTGACTTTTGTTATGTCTTACCAGATCTTGCAAGAAGACCCTTTTTTTCATTATTGCATAGGTCATTTTCCCTTTATGTTTTTGTTCCAAATGCTTTTGTCGGTTGTTGTTTTCTTGCTATCGTGTCCTTCTTAATTTAATTGTAAGAGATCAAGCTACCAACCTCATGCAAGGACTATGTTCTTCGTATTCTCTCATCTTTGTTAGCATCTCGACTAGATGAGGAACGTGCCTTTGGGATACGAGACTTTGATGTCTTTACTGTAACATGAACTGAAGGTCTGTCTTCATCCGGGTTATCTTCAGCGAGAGGGTTCTCCAGTGGTACTGGAAAAGGAACTTGGAATGGGTTCTGTTGTGGTAGGAATGGGTTGAAAAACGGAGGAGCTGGAGGGAGAGGAGGGCGTGTCAAAGGTACCTCGGGTAGAGGCTGTGGTGGAGGCTCAATTGGAAGAGGTCTCAATTGGGGGAATGGCATGACCGGAAGTGGCCTTAGCTGTGGTTGAGGCTCATTTGGAAGCGGTCTCAACTGGGGGTATGGTATAACCGGAAGTGGTCTTAGTTGGGGAGCGGGAAGAAGTGGAAATAATCTTGGTGGAAAATTCGGAGCGAATGGGAGTGGTTGACCAATATTCGGTTGAACAAATTGCCGAATTGGTTGGCCCGGTACTGGTTCAACCATATTCCTGTTTGGAAGGACTTCTGGGTTAGATTCCAAGTTTGGTAAGAAGTTTGTCCTCTGAATAGAAGGTTGTAGCTGAGTTACGGCGTTCAGATTTCGAATCGGTCCTTGCACATCTGCGACGGGAAGGCGTTGCACGTTATCTTGACCTTGCATTAACTGAACACCCCGTGGCAGCTGTTCAGCGGTTTCTTGAGGCACAGGCGAAGCTAAGTTTTGTGGTAAACTACCTTCATTTAGGGTTGGATTTACTATTTGCGGAGTTAAACTATCATCAAATGTCTGAAAATTGTTTCTATTCTGTTCAGGTACCAGCCCCCCACCCGCATTTCCCAGCCTTATCCCTCCGATTCTCGGTCTGTCGGCCTGTGCCCCGATCTCTACTGGATCGGTAGACAAAATTTGCACCGGTTTGTTTGTGTCTGAAGTGAACATAAATCGGTTACCCGGCCTCTTGTTGATTGGAGCTCCTACAAGTTTTGGCTTCCCACGCCTCTCCAGGATTCCTTTCAGCAACTCACCAAGCTGTCGCTTCGCTCTGTTGGTCCCCTGCTTCTTCCGTTGCTCTTCAAAACTAGAATCGACGGCTTTCAGACTTGCTTGCTTACTAACGCTGACCTTAGGCTTTTGATGACTACTATAGCCTGCCGGATAGATGAGCTGAGAACTCAGTGAAGTTCCCAAAGGAACTGCTCCAATCATTTGCCGCTTGTGTGTTCTTGAGTTATTGTACGGGAGTTTCAAATCAACAACGGGAACTTTAGATTTCGCTGTTTGTATATTGACGTTTACTCTTGGGTTAGGCGCTCCGCTGTATGGAGTGAAAGCTGCTTGCGGTTGTTGTAGCGTTGAGGAAATTGGAGGAAACACCATTTGTGGTACTTGTTGGATGTAATTATCTTGAAGCTGTTGAAAGCGGGTAATTTGCGGTTGTGCCTGTTCTGCCACAGGTATGGCTACAGGCATTTGCCCGCGAGTCTCTGTATCCATTTGGGGTCTTTCTAACTCTACTGCTTGCTGTTGCTGTTGGGCCAGCAGTGCTTGTTGACCGGCGGAGACATCTTGCTGTTGGAACTGGGTAGGCAACGTTTCTTGATCCTGTTGTGGTTGCATCTCCTGAGCTTGTTCTTGCTGCAGCTCGGCGCCGTTTTCTACTTGGTTATTGGAACCAAACGATATTGGTCTGTACGTTCCTCTCCCTTGTTCCACATACTTATATAGCTGCCTTTTAGCTAACGAATCCGCTTGTATGTTTAATCTACCATTTCCCAATTGGGAAGATTTTTCTTGGTCCCTTTTGAGTCTCTTTCCTTGCATTTCAGCTTCCTTTACAGGAGGAGCCTGTACAAATGTGTCATGGTCAGGAGCCGAACTTTTAGTTTGCTTCCTAACCATTAATTTATTGACCAAAGATTTTCTAGGCACCTCTGATCGAACTTTTTTGTACGAAAATTGGCGTTTAGGAACAATGTGACTTAGTGGATTTAGCAAGGGGATTGTGCCGAAAAGTTGTCTCTTATTTCGTTTATTAGAAAGGTTCTTTTCTGTAAATCTATGAACCAGCGATTTGCGCTTCGGACTAAATATTTTTGATTTTGCCGTTTGAACGTTCACGTTTACACTAGCATGACCGAAAGAGTTTTGTGTGTGCATAAGCGGTGAATCAAATGGTTGTGATTCAGATTGTACATATGGCTGAACGAGTTGCTGTTCCGGCTGTAAAATGGGCTGACCTGGTTGAACTAGTTGAACAGACTGTTCTTTCTGTAAGGTGACAGGCTGTTGAATTTGATCTTGTGTCTGATCTTGTCGAACTTGATTCTCCTCGGGTGACTGTTCAGTTGGTTGTTGTTCCTCCAACTGATTTACAGCATAAGGTTGTTGTACTTGCTCCGTCCCTTGGTAAAACCCAGGCATTGAAGCTATTAACTGTCGCTTTGGGTTTACCTTATTGCGTTTCTTCAAGGCGAATCTTGATACTTTGGACTTACGTTTGGCTATATCGACTTTCACAGAGACCTTTGGTCGATGCGTCTGGTGGTCTAAGACAGTTTCAGCGGGCGAGTTTGACAATAATAGATGCTGTGCTGCTCCTTCATTCCCATTATCAAAGGGGAGCTGGGAACTTCCTAACACAACTGGCGTAGAGGTTCCCTCTGCTTGGTTGGGTACTTGGGCAGTACCAAAACCGTTTGCTACCACAGGGATATCAGGCTGCAGAGTCTGCGCTGCAACTTCCTCTTGAGGCTTCAGAAAGCCCAATTCAGGCGCTGCGACAAACTGTTTTTTGTGCAATTTGTTGAGCTCCGTATTCTTTAGCGTTGATTTGCGTTTAGCAACCTCTACATTAACGGAGACACGCGGTCGGTGGGCCGTGACGCCATCTATGTGAATTGGTTCTTGAGGTGCAGAATTGAATTGAACTGGCACATCTTGAGCATGAGAAGGTGAGACGACTTGCGGTGTCATAACAACAAATTGCTTCTTTTGCGCTTCGCCGACATTTTTGTTCTTAAGGCTTGATTTCCGTTTTGCAACTTCAACATGTACCGACACACGGGGTTGATGTGTTAAGTGAACACCCGGGACTATATTTGTCCCATGATGTAATGCATCGCGAACAGCAGATTGAATTGTGGGATATGGCGCGGATTCCTGGATTATTGGATAACTTGGTACCAAAGAAGCTGTGGCTAGAGGCTCTAATGACTGCTGCGATATTGCTGGGGCAGGGGCTAGAAACTGTTTCTTCCTTGCTTCACCTTTTTCGCTTTTCTTTGAATGATGCAAAAACCCTCGAACCTTTGTTTTGCGGCTGTTTATATTCCGTTTGGAGGTCTGAACAGTTACAGACACACGCGGGTTATCAGAGATATGCGGTTCATTAACACTCTGTGTTGTCGTTAACGGCTGAAACATTGCACGTTGTAAGACTTGGGTACCCTGTGGTATCTCTGCCATTCCGTAGATCTGCCGTTTTTCATTAACATTATCTGTATTAGGGACGTTTTTCTTTTTTAAAATTTGTGCTTGTTTAATGTCCTCATGTGTGGTTGGTATCAGATGTTTTCTCTTCTGAAGTTCACTTATGAGCATGCCGTTCGATTTAATTCCTCTGTTTATCGGAACAGTGTTAAACTCGGGCACTACGGCACCGTTTTGAAAGAACTTTTGAGGCAGTACTTGCATCACCGGTAACCGATGTAGCACAGATATACTTTGCCGCTTTTGGCCATCTGAGACAACCTTCTTCTTATTGCCTTTCAGGCTGGACTTTTTGGCTGTTTGTATATTGACAGAAACGTGTGGTGGGGAATGAGCGAATTGTTGGGCTGGAAGGGTTGACAAATGAGGGACATAGTCTTGGGCCGCGGTCCCTGAAACGGGGACAAGCTGAGGAGGAGGCTGGCTAACAAATGTCTGTTCAGGTTCAATCAAAGGTACCCCCTGAGGAGCTACCGGAAGTTGGGTCTGCTCTTGGAGCTGATCTTGGAACTGTTGTTCTTCCGGTTGACCTTGATCTTGATTTACGAACTGTGCTTGGTTTTGAGCCGCGGTATATGGGGTTAGTGGTTGTTGCAGCTGAGCAAAGTTTTCTGTGGTGACCGCAGAAGGGCTCACCATTTGCAGCTGAGGTTGCGCAATTTGGGCAAACTGAGGGTTTTCAGTAAAATCGTCTCGCTTTTGTCCCTTCTGCTCTTTATACGCTTGTTTCTTTAACTTATGAGCCCGTTTATTTTCTTTATACGATCGCTTGTTCTTGTTGGTTATTGGTATTTTGTCTCTTTTAGTGGTCACAACATTAATGTTGACATGGGGCTGGCCAGGGTAGCCTGTGGTTCCTACACTACTTTGGCTCAATAGAGGATTCTCATACGGCATGGCAAAGCGCCCGTTTGTCAACGGGGACACTGGCAGGTAGTTGTACAGCTGCCTCTTGGTAATACGAGACTTTCCTTTTGATCTTTTTTTTGGAGTTCTTGGGATTTTGGATTTTGAGGTTTGGACGTCCACATGTACACGTGGCCTGGGGTGGTGATACGGGTGGCCGAGATATGCTGCAGTTAGAGAGTCCAAGTAATCGTGCCACAGGTGTCCCATTCTCATATCTTTGTCCTCTTCGTACTCATTTTGAGGCAGCCCACCATAAAATGGAGAATACAGTGCTTGTTGCCTGTAGAGAAATGGGTTGTATAAACCATATAGAGAGTTATATGGATAAAACCCTCGCTGTAATGCCGGAGAAGGGACAGGGAGATATTTCTGGAGAAGAGCGTTCAACAACAATGGGCTTGCCACTGGGTTGAACCCAAATGCTTGTCTCTTGTTTCGTGTCCTTGGCTTTTCCTCAGCGTTCTTACGATCATTGTCTTCCGATCTTTTATTTACAGACTTTTCCGTATCTTGACTCACATGCTTAGGCACATTTGACCTTGCTGATTGGACATTGATGTTGACGTGTGGCCGATGTTGATCAGCAAAGGGGGAGTAAGTATAGGGTGACAAAAGGTGTTGTAGGTCAGGGTGATACAATCCTGGATATGGCAAATGATATGCAGAAACGGGAAATATGGAGTGAACAGCTGCTAATGGAGCTATTGGATGGACCACCGGTAGTTGTGCGACGGCAAAGGGATTGTAAAGTTCACGAGGGGGTGGTCGTATCATCTGGGGCTGGTACAACAAGGGAATCTGTCGCTTTTTTCGTCGGTGTCTACGATTGCTTGGAATATCTGATCTTGTTGTCTCCACGTGCACATTAACATCTGGGGCTTCTTCTTTAGGCAGCAGCGGTGGGGAACCGGGAAGTAAACCATTGAGATAAGGAAGGGAGAGTGGCGGTCTGCCAAGGAAGGGCAATGCTTGTGGGCCAACACTCGGCATACCTTCCCTTGCAAGTGCTGCAACAGCGGGGGCGTATGGATGCGAGTCCTCATTTAGGTGGATAGCTCCATCGTTTGCATACGCTGGGTTTTGTATGGCAGCTGCTGCAGAAAAAGCCGGTAAACCAGCGGTGTATTGGTTTAATTGCGGATAGCCCAATTGTCTCCTAGTTCTACTTCTCTCTCCATCACGACTGTTTACTTTAGCCGTTTTGTCTTGCAGAACCTCGCGGCGCGCGACCTTTGCTCTTTCGTCTACAGGCCGCCCACCGGGAACCGAAGAAAGATTCTCTGGCACTTCAATGGTTTCTCTGGTGGAATGCTGCACATTCAAAGGCGACACAGATTCAAATAGCGAATGAGATCCAAGGAGTGACACCTGTCTTTTCGTGATTTTTGATCTGAGCGTTTTCTTTTGTGAGTTGTCATCTGTGATCGCCGTACTCTTAGCTCCATCAAACGAATGAGTGTCTGTGAACTCGATTGCGGGTTTGGAAATTGTAGATTTTACATCTGTTTGTGGTTGACTGTCCTTCTTGTGGTTGTTGGCTTTTGCGATCTCTGATCTATAGTGAAGGCCGTGCGCCCCATGCAGGCCGTCAAACCCAAACTCGTGAACGTTGGATGGCACCCCGATATAGTTTGTGGAGTGACCTTCAAAGAAATTAAAAAATTAAAGCTAAAACAAAACGCAGTTACAATACAAAACACAACAACTGATATGAAATATATAATATACTTTGGGTGGACCGCTCAAGTTTGTACAGGGACTCCGCCCCCCTTCGTTGACAATTTTGGAAGTATTTTATGAGAAAAATACAAAAACACTGTAAAATTGTCTTTGGGAGCACAGATGCCCTTTTCTGACCACTTTTTCCCAATAAATTCCAGGTTCCCTCTTTCTAAAATTTCTAGATCCGTCCCTGTATGCACTACCTTGCCGCACAATTGATACAATTATGATCTAAATACACTTCTATATTCCAATCTTTGGTAAAGCTTTAATGATATAGAATCAAAGCTGTGCAGCTAACAATATACCTGTAGTAATTTAAATTTCGAAAGAAATTTTAGTTCGTGATGAATTACGCCAAATACTTTTGATTAATACTTGGGCTTAAATTTATTAATTGGATTAAGTTATTTTTTTAAATTTATGCCACAAGATATTTTCGTTATATAATTTTTTATTAACGAAGGCTTAATCCAATCTTTGAAAATTTAAAAAAAGGCTTCAGCAAACTACTAAGGTATTTGTACAGAAATGACTGAAAACCAGAAAAGGTGCGGTTATGGAAAAAATGTTCATACGAAGAAACTGAAAAAGCTCCCAGCAAATCAAATAAATTTAAAAACAGATTGGGGTTCATAGTTTGTTAATAAAATAATGAATCATTTTTTGCTAAAGCAACACAAAGTATATTGGGAATGCTCCAATCTGATTGATTCACTTCACTATCTAAACATCATTATACTCCTTTTGCTAAGAATATTAATAATGGCGGTGTCTCACTTCAAAGACTGGACTGTGAAATGCGTTTTGAAAGATATCACTTATCAAACTATTTACAAAATTGTTCGTGTTGGTTTTCTCTGTAAAACAGATTTTTGTCTTGGTATGTTTACCGATGAGTATTAGCTTACTTGCACTCCGCACATCCATCCAAAGTCGATGATGGAGCAATGCTGATTGTTTCTTTTGGGGGGGGAGGAGGGGGAGGGGGGACGTGATAGAGTGATTTCGTGAGCGTCGAAGGTGCGATTCTTTTAGGAGAGTCCAGGAAACGCGGGAAATTTTGAAAAAGTGGTGCTGCGTGAAGGTCAGTTTCTACATCCTGAGCATATTTTGTTGCATTTAACTTACAACAAAAGAGTTTTCTAGGTTTGTTTTCTGCGTTAGTCTGAAAGTTAGGGGAGTGGTTTAGTGCTCTGCCAGCCTTGGCAGCGTGTGTGACAGTTCATAGAAAAACCTGCCTTATTGATCATTGAATAGATGCTAATTATCCAAACTTTCCTTACCTACAACAGATCCATGGGCTTCATAACGCGCGGCCGGGTGATACACGAATGTATCGTGTGAGTGTAGGACCGGCTGATGCACTGCTGGCGGCGGCTGGTGGAAAATGATTGGCGGCTGATGATATACGACCGCTGGCCTATGAACTATGACCGGAGGCTGGTGATAAATTATCGGAGGGCGGTGAAGTACAATGGGGGCCCGATGGACAACAATATCCGGACGATGATAAATCTCCGGTGGGGGATGGTAGATTATTGGTGGACGGCTAACGACTATTGAATTCTTTCTCGTGGGGTTTTCCTCTTTTTCCATCTGTGGGTGTAATATTCGGCTCGTTTCAGATTTCTTTTCTTTGTGACTGATTTCGTCCTTTTTCTGGGAACGCTTTTTCGTGTGTTTTGATTTTTTGTGTTTCTGAACGTTGGATTTTCCCCAGGCATGTCCATAACCCCAATTCCACCCTCCCGGATAGAAATGTGGCGCACCAACATATGTGGCTGCATGATGGAGATGGGAGGTGTAAGGTACAAACATCGGGTGGGCGAGATAGTGCTCGTGTGAATGGAATATTGGTTGATGCACCATGGGGGGCGGCTGGTGGAACACTACAGGAGGCTGGTGATAGATGATGGGTGGCCTGTGCACGACAACCGACGGCTGGTGGTACACCACGGAGGGACGATGGATCACGATATCCGGTCTGTGCATGACAATCGAGGGTCGATGATAAACCTCTGGGGGAGGGTGATAAATCAGAGGCGGACGGCGCATTACAACAATGTTCTTTCTTTGTCCTTTTTTTGGTTCCTTTGTTGTATCTTTAAGTTTTTGACTTAGTTTTGTACCATTGCGCGGTTTGTTATCTTCTTTTAAGTGTCTTCGATCGCGATGCTTTTTAGTTGACTTCTTTTTATCATTCTTCATTTTTGACAACTTATTCTTTCCTTCTGCTTTCGACTCTTTATTCTTTTTTTCATCATGGTCCAAGCTGTCTCGATCATCTTTGTTTCTTTCCACGTTAGACTTACTATAAGCTGGTCCGTACGGTCTTGGTCCATAGGCTCCAAACGGATGGACAGAAGCTGGACCAAAATTTGAGTACGCACCATATGGTCCAAAGGGTACGTTGGCACCATAACTGTACTCTGGGCCCCAACCTCCCCAGCCAAGGTTGTTTCCATGGAAACCGGAGCCGTAATATCCTCCATACCCATCAGTGTGCGGGTTGCCATACGACCCACCGAACCCCCACCCCCCTGGGTAGTAGTGCGGCGCACCCAAGTAAGTGCTTGTGTGTTGGATTTGTGACGTGTAGGGTACAAAGTCAGGGTGGGCTAGGTATGTATCATGAGCATGCGCAATTGGTTGTTTAACCATAGGCGGTGGTTGATGGAAGACAACTGGAGGAGCGTGGTAAATGATGGGAGGCCTGTGCACCACCACTGATGGCTGATGGTAAACTATGGACGGCCTGTGGATAACAATGTCTGGTCGGTGCACAATAACATCAGGTTTATCATATATCTCTGGTGGCGGGTGATAGATCACGGGGGGTCTTTGGATAATTATTTTGTTTTTCTTTGCACCTTTCTCGCTCTTTTTCAATTTCTTATTTGCTTTGTTATTATTTTTCTTCTCCTTTTTCTTGGGTGTTTCTAGACGGTTGTGATAATGATTGAAAAGTTCTTTAATGTCCTTATGTGTTTGTTTTTCTTCCAGGCCACGCCGTATTCTATGACGTTTTTCTCCTTCCGTTACTTTTTTCCCTTCTTTTCTCTGCTTTTTGGAGCCTTTCGAAGCAATTTTAGACTTTCCAAAGAAATGTCCTTGTCCATGTCCATGACCCCATCCCCACCCCCACCCTCCAGGGAACATATGTGGTGCTCCCACATAGGTGCTGGAGTGACTTAGATGTGATGCCCAGGGTGTGAACATTGGGTGGGCCATGTAGGTCTCGTGGGAGTGGAAAATTGGCTGGTGCACCATTGGAGCGGGTTGGTGGAACACGATGGGCGGTTGGTGGTAAATCACGGGGGGCCTGTGCACCACAACTGGTGCCTGGTCAAACACCACGGAAGGCCTGTGGATGACGATGTCAGGTCTGTGTAGAATGACACTCGGTCTATGATATACTTCAGGAGGAGGGTGATAAATTACCGGCGGACGACGCATAATTATAATGTTTTTTCGAGAACTGGTTTGCTTGTCTTTGGATGCAGTTTTGTTCGTGTGATTTTTATCATGAATGGTATCACGCTTAACTTTGTTTCCACCTTTCTTAAGCGTCTCATCTTTTTTCTTGTGGTTTATTTTCTTGTGTTTCTTTGCTACTGTTGATTTCCCATAAAGCTGTCCATACCCCAAACCGTAACCCCACCCACCGGGGTAATAGTGCGGCGCACCCACATATGTGGCAGCGTGTTGAACATGGCTCGTATAAGGCAATGGGACCGGGTGGGCTAAATAGGTATCGTGTGCGTGTAATATTGGCTGGTGTACCATGGGAGGGGGTTGGTGGAACACAACAGGCGGCTGGTGGTACACTATGGGCGGCCTGTGCACTACTACAGAAGGTTGATAATAAACAATAGAAGGCCGGTGGATGACGATATCTGGTCTGTGGACAACAACTGCGGGTCGATGATATACTTCGGGTGGCGGGTGATACACCATTGCTGGGCGCTGTACAACTATTGTATTCTTGCGTGCCCCGTTTTTGGTCTTAGTTTTAGAAGTTTGTTTCTTTCCTTCCGCTCTACGTTCAATTTTTTTCTTGTTACCAACACTTTTCTTGTGGGGACTTGACAATTTGGACTTCTGGTGTCTGGGAACTTGTGATTTGCCTACAGCAGGACCAAACCCATGGCCGTAGCCAAATCCGTAGCCCCAGGAGCCTGGGTAATAGTGTGGAGCCCCACTATAGGTGGCCACGTGCTGTACATGTGAATTATACGGTACCGGAATCGGATGTGCAAAGTATGTATCACGGGCTTGCACGATTGGTTGTTGTGTCATTGGCGGTGGCTGGTGGAAAACTAGCGGTGGTTGGCGATAGATTATGGGTGGCCTGTGCACTACTACAGATGGCTGGTGGTAGACAATGGACGGCCTGTGTATCACGAGGTCAGCTCGATGAACGATCACGTCCGGTTTGTCGTAGATTTCCGGTGGTGGGTGATAAATCATGGGTGGCCGCTGAACTATTATCTTGTTTTTGCGATTTCCGTTTTCTGTCTTTTCATGTTTTCGCTTTGGTAGATTTTTGATGTCTTGTGAAGACACGTATCGCTTAGAATGATGCTTTACTGATGATATTGTCTGGTTGTCGTTTTTCTCAGTTTTGGTTCCATTTTTGACAGAACTAACACTTTTCTTCTCATCAAAGTTTTCCTTTGATTTCGTGGTAGCATTTGTTCGCTCAACGTTCGATTTCCCGAAGGCGTATCCCTGATCATACCCGTAGCCCCACCCTCCGGGGTAGTAATGGGGTGCTCCGACATATGTAGCCGCGTGTTGTAGATGGCTTGTGTATGGCACGTGCACCGGGTGTGCGAGGTAAGTGTCGTGCGCGTGCACGATGGGCTGGTGTACCATGGGCGGCGGCTGGTGGAAGACAACCGGAGGCTGACGGTAGATTATGGGCGGCCTGTGGACTACCACTGATGGCTGGTGGTAAACAATGGACGGCCTGTGTATAACGACGTCGGGTCTGTGTACAATGATAGCCGGGCGGTGATAAACCTCCGGAGGGGGATGGTAAATCATCGGAGGGCGATACATAACAACTCTATTTTTCTTTTTTCCAGATACTGTTTTCTTGTGTTTTGTTTCTAATTCAATTTTACTTTTCTTGTCTCCTCTTTGCACTTTGTGTTTTTTCCTTCTGTGGCCCGATTTCTTGGATTTTGGTACTTTCGACTTCCCAAAATAAACACCGGGAAACATATGCCCGGGTGTTGCGTGGTATACGGGCAAACGGAGGGCAGGCATCACAAGAGGTGGCTGGTGGTAGATTATGGGAGGCTTGTGGATAACTAAGGGAGGCTGGTGGACAATCATGGGCGGCCTGTGGACAACCACTGGCAATTGATGAAAGAAAACGGGTGGATTTGTAAAAACGTCTGGTTGTGGGTGAATAACAAGTGGGGGAATGTGTACGAATACCTCCTGCTTTTTTGAAGCTTTGGAAGACTTGCTTTTGTCTTCCTGCGGACGAGATCGGCTTTCAACGTCGGATACCCCGCTTCCAGAAATGTCTTCATCAATGTCTGTATTATTTTTATCTGCATTTTTCCTCTCCGACCCGCTATCAGCTCTTGCAACTGTGGATTTGTCGACAGCATAATCTTCACCGCTATGGTCGGCTTCGTAGGATTCAAGGTTATCCTGTGATTTGCTCAAATGTGACCTACCAACGCGAGGCATATATGGCCCGTACTTCCCGTAACCACCATGATACTGGGCTGTATATGGCACACCAATGTATGATCCTAGTGGCTGCACAAACGTTGACTGAGGTAAGAGCATGTGTTTCACATGTGGTACAATGACGTCATGCGAACGGACTACCGGAGAGTCAACCACGGGGGAAGGGTTGTGAAATACCACAGGCTGACTGTGATAGTAGATAGGAGCGTGGTGGACAATAGTGGGAGGCTGTTGAAACATGAGAGTCGGCCGATGGTATACGAGATCAGGACGATGGAACACAATGTCCGGTCGTGGGTGAATCTCCGGTGACCGGTAGTACACTATCGGTGGCCGGTGAATCATCACCATGTTCTTTCTATGTCCCCAGCGGTACATATGTCCCGGAAACATGCTGTAATGTTGGCGCTTATCCAATAGTCCGTGATGATGATGATGGTGGTGGTGATGATGGTGGTAGTGATGGCGATGGTGGTGATGACGCTTGTGATGACGTTTTCGCCTCGTTTTTCCTTTTACAGATCTTTTTGTTCTTGTTCCAGACTTTTTACTTGTTCTGCTTTGATTAGAACGACTCTTTGCTTCCTTACGGCTGTCGTTTTCCGGACCTCGCTCCACTGTTGATCGCCCCTGGGCAAAACCGTATCCACCAGGAAAGCTGTTGCCTTGCCAACCAGCAAGCCCGTTACCATGCCAACCAGCACCCCATCCCCATCCCCCAGGATACATATGAGGGGCACCAAGATACGTCATGGTATGATGGACATCTGAATGATGAGGAGTGAACATTGGTTGAGCGGTGTACATGTCATGCGCGTGGATGATGGGCTGCTTAGTCAAGGGTGGCGGTTGGTGGAACACGACAGGTGGCTGGCGGTAGATGATCGGTGGCCGGTGGACCACCACAGATGGCTGGTGATACACTATAGAAGGCTGGTGATACACCAGGTCGGGCCGATGCACTATTATATCGGGGCGGTCATAAACTTCAGAGGGAGGGTGGTATATCATTGGCGGCCTTTGGATGATAATTTTGTTCTTCTTAGCAGCTTTATCTCGCTTCCCGTTTTCGACAGGTTTTTCACTTTGACCGCTTGTTTCAGCGTCGCCTGAAACATCTTGGAAGTCGTGGATGTCCACCTCACCGCTGTCCTCACCATTTCCCGAGGCGTCCTTTTCGTCTTGATTCTCATTCTTTTCAGGTTTTGCGACTGTATTCCGCTTCCCAGCAAACCCCGCGGTCAGGTTTGGTGGTGTCAATACACCTGCGAAACGTGGATGAGGCAATGGTTCGGGGTAGTTGTTGATGGTGCCATGTGGGACGCCTATATAGTGTCCCCCGTCGTTGACTATGGAACCCATGTGGGTGGCTACGGCGGCAGGGTGCATGACGAAGCTGTCGTGGGAGTAGAGTAGCGGCTGACTGACGGCCGGTGCCGGCTGGTGGAACACTATCGGCGGTTGATGGTACACTACAGCTGGTCTATGGACCACCACCGGCGGCTGGTGATATACAATGGGCGGCCTGTGGATCATGATGGGTGCTCGGTGGACCACGATATCTGGCCTGTGATAGACCTCAGGAGGCGGGTGGTAAATGATTGGAGGACGGTTAACAACAACGTCCTTCTTGTTTTTACCCTTCTTACGTGAGTGCAGGCGGCGCTTCTCAGAGTGCTCCGCTGCCGAGCGTTTAGATTTTGACGTTTTATCTGTCAATGATTTAAATAACGTAGTTATGTAAAGGTATACATGTATTAAGTTACTGTTACAGATCCTGTTACAGATCCTGTTAGCCCTTGTTATAAGTGTTCTCATTCATTTCAAGATCTGTATCTTTGTCTATAAGATCTAGGTCTAAGTCTAGGTCTGCTCCTGTCTATGTTTACTATGCTGAAGTCTATGTCTATGCTTAGGACTTTGTTTATGTCTATCCTGCCTACACATTGAGTTAGTGCAGACGTATTTTTGAGCACTTATTTGTTGCTCAAAAATGATCTCAACTTTGAATAATGTATTGTAGCAAATAGCTTCTCTGTTATACCCTGCCTACAAATTATAAAAATGTTTTCTAAAAACAAGTGCTGTGGTCATTTAAAAATATTGCTTGTTGACTATCTAAATTTTAATTTAGAATGGAGTCTTAGAGCTCTATAATTGTCTTCCAACATCAACATCAACTGTTAGCATTTTAATTAACCAAGTAAGTAGCTAAGTAAGTTATTAAGTGATTAAATGAATGAGTGAGTAAGCGAGCAAATGAGTAAATGAAAAATATTAATAAATATATAAGTGAGTGAGTGAGTAAATAAATAAATAAATAAATAAATAAATAAATATATAAATATATAAATAAATACATAAATAAATATGCATGTAAGTGAAAAAGTAGGTAAATAAGTAAGTAAGTAAGTAAGTAAGTAAGTAAGTAAGTAAGCAAGCAAGTAAACAAGCAAGTGAGTAGGTAGCAAGTA
>JAOBYH010266627.1:0-26007 GCA_025403525.1 Umimayanthus kanabou | reverse complement strand
GAAGAAGAAGAAGAAGAAGAAGAAGAAGAAGAAGAAGAAGAAGAAGAAGAAGAAGAAGAAGAAGAAGAGGAAGAAGATGAGAGTACTAAGAGTAATAAATAGGTTTTAGGAGCAAATATTCAGGGCTCAGTGCATTCGCAATAATATTTAGATTAACAACAAAACAGATAACTTATCAAATTACAGTAAATATACAAAATAAACAAAATATTGCCTGCATTCCTGATGTTATGCAGGAAAGAGTTCCAATTGAAAGCCTTTATAACAATTTCTTGACCTATTAAATATACGCATGTTCAAGTTACGGCTCCATTGGACAAAAATACATATCAGTATTAAATATGCAAAGCTGTGTATGAGATAAAATAAAAGTTTTCACAGAAAATAGTTTAGACCTTAATTCCCTGCATCTCCTTTTACTGTCGCGATAGTCCAAAATTTGACATTTTTTGTTTAACCTTTACTTTTACTCAACAATTCCTATATGTTGCATTATATTACTATTATCATAAAAAAGATACTATTTTCATCGACCCATACCTACATATTGTATTTCTGATGAGCTGGAAAAGCTAAAACATTTCGAGAGTTCCATAACTAGTCTTTCTGTGTACAGGTGTCAAATAAATTAAAATTCCCCAAAAACGCCTTGACACACCTTAAATATTTTCTAAGTGAAACGATTTAGTTTGGATAAATCGAGAAATAACAAGCATGTCTTTGTGGTTGTCAGCGGGGAATATACAACTGGAGATTAAATCAGTTGAAAATTAAGTTTGCATAACACTAAAACAAGTTAAGAAGGATTTTTTAAAAAAATCCATACGCCATTTAACCATTTAATTGATGTACCACTGAAGGAACGCCGAATTCTGAAAGTGAAATTAAGAATTTAATATTTCGTCTGTTAGATGAAAATCTATCATACACAACAAATTTCAAATGAATATATCAGTATTTATGAAAACTATGTGCAAAACCGTCGTTTGTCAAAACTTAGCTGATACAATGGGATTCATTTGTGTACATTCTCTCAAAGCCTGATCGACGGTTGTGCCACACTTTCCATGTTTTCAAATTTTAACATCGCTGTGAAATTTTCCTCCAGAAATAAAAGCCTACAGGAGAAACCACTTTATGTTTAAAAGCTTTTAGCCATTAAAATACTTCAAAGCGTGGTACTGCCCCCGTGTTGTTGATAATATTGTATACAAATATCAAACTCAAGTATGAGGTGGAATACACTAGCGGTGGGGGCTCACACTGAATGTTTTAAAATTATGCTATCATTTACGAGCATGCAAATTGTTGATGTCTTGGTATATACTCTTTTTTGTAAGAACCTTTCTTATACAAACGTTGATGATAACTGAAAAAATCCCAAAATTTAAGAATATTACAAGAACATGCTGAGGCTGGGGATACGCGTAGAGAACATTTTTCTTAAATATTAATACTGTATTCAGTGGAGATACTTTAAAATAATGCCTAATGCTCTTGTAACATTTCCTGATGGCTACTCCGAATGTGGATATACAGATACAACTAGTGACACTTGTACATCTTCTACTTTGGGTTGGATTCTGTGAATGGAAAACATAAATTTAAGTATGAACCCAATCCACAAGAAATAAGAACATTTCAAGAATATTTGAGGCTGAATTCCTGAAAATAGTTAAGAACTTCCAGCTTCAGCCCCAAAGTTAGGCGTTCTTATATATATAAAAAAGAGTGTACTCAATTACATCACAAAAGAGCATTTTTCTGTTTTTTTCCCCGCTCTGTCAATAACATATGCGTACACTTGTTTGCGTCTGTGTTTTCGTACTGCAAACTTCTTCCTTGTTTTTTCCAGAAGTCATCGTTTTTGTAGCCTCCCGGCAGAGTGTTATATTTTTCTTGTAAATATCGGATCATTATATTTGAGAAACTTGTGGTCTTTCAGTGATTAGTAAGTGCTAAGTACTGTGTTTGCGATACTGAACACTCAAGTCGAGTTTTGATGCAAGTTTCTGAATATCTTGTTCGATGAGGGGAATTTATCATATCACCAGGGTCAACAGATGTTTTGGTTTTTGCAATACAGAACCACTAGATATCATATAGTCTCAACATATCTAATTACTCGGATGAGTATTTTTTTCATTCTAGTTTTTCCGCGTAGGTGGACTCGCCTGTAGTTGTTAGAATAAATAATTTAGAGCTGTTTTCCAAAGCTTACACAATAATGGTCATTTCGAGAAAGAAGGGAAATAAAGATTCTTAATATATTGATATCAACTAGGCTACTGAAAGTAATTGTTTTTCTTGCGAAATTTCGTCTGCTTTTGTGCAGTTTGTTTACTAAGATTTTAAAAGGTGGAAATGCGGGGTCTAAGAACAAATATTTACTGCAACTTTCAGAATTTTCTAGACACTACTTTAAGGAAATTACTCTTAATATGCAGCAAATGTGTCAACTTAAAATCTAAAAAATACTGATGTAAGAAATGTTTGCTTCCACTTGACCAAATTATTATCACTATGTCTAGTGTCAAGGTGTTTGTTTGTCTGATAACTATTTAAGATTTGTATTAACGTTTCAAATATTTAGTCGAGTTTACACGAGTCACTACTAATCAGAGAAAAACAGAGCGCGCTCTAAGAAACTAAAAAAAAAAATTAAATGACGCTTTATCGCACATTAGAAAAAAAATATATAATCCCACAAAAGCCTCAAGCCAGATGCAATTTTAATCTTAAATTTTATTCTATCAAAAAATTAAAATTTCATTAGTAGGACTTCTTCTATTCGCGATTCTGTAAGTGTGAGCGCAGAAGGCATATTAACTTACGGTATATAACTGCCATCAAGGCGCTCATTTTTGCCTCAACTTCAGCCTACTCTATAACAGGAACATACCAAGCACTCACTATAGGTGTGGCTCAGCTTGTGAAATGATAGACAGAGTTGATAGCGGATCAGGAAACGAGTAAATTTAAGAATAATGCCATAATGTCGCTGTGGTGAAGAAAAGCTGCCGAGTATTAAAAGAAAATTCTCAACGAAGTCCGCCTCTCAACGTCATCAGATTCTTTTCGTTACGTAAGTATTTGAGCGATCAATTTTTTCAGTGGGTAGTTGTTTGATGTTTTGTAAAATCCTAAACGTTAACATAACAAACACTGACACAGTCACGACAAAAAGAACGTTTTTTCATCGTTTGTAAATCCACTAGTATAATTATTTCATTGTGCGAGATTCCAAGAAAATATCAGAGGCAAGAAAGTTTTCTTTTTTGTCCATCGATGACTTGCATTTGCATTTTGAACACTTTTTTTTTTCTTTCCTTTTCTTATTTATATATTCTATAGCAAACTTTGGTAATAAAAATAGTAAATTAGAGTGAAACTCATAACTTGTAGTTTCAAATGTTCTCAAGCAAGCAAAAATTTAGGAAAACACTAAATTGAAGTTGATAATGTATTGTAACCTTTTCATATCAAATATGAAGGCAATGGCGCCTTTATTGGACTTATTACCTATAAACACGTCGGTTAATATATCTTAATTGCATAAATTATGCCTCAACGTTGGTATTTAAAATGGTAAATCAGGGTAAAACTCGTAACTTGTAGTTTCCAAATGTTCCGAAGCAAGCAAAACTTTAGGGAAACTCTAAGTTGTAGTTGAGAATGTATTGTAACCTTTTCTTGTCAAAAATGAAGGTAATGGCTCCTCCATTGGACTTGATACCTATAAACACAACGGTTTATAGATTTTGTATTGCATAAATTATTCTTCAACGTTGGTATTTAAAATGGTAAATTAGGGTGAAACTCATAACTTACAGTTTTCAAATTTTCCTAAGCAGGCAAAATTTTGGGAAAACACTCAGTTGAAGTTGAGAAAGTGTTGCAACCTTTTCTTGTTAAAAGTGAAGGAAATGGCGCTAACATTGGACTTACCACCTATAAACATGTACACGTTGGTTTATATAACAACGTTGGTACTTAAAATGGTAAATTAGAGTGAAACTCATAACTTACAGTTTTCAAATGTTCCTAAGCAGGAAACAATTTGGGAAAACACTAAGTTGAAGTTGAGAATGTGTTTTAACCTTTTCTCGTTAAAAATGAAAGCAATGGTGCCTTTATTGGACTTATTGCCTATATTTCCATCGCTTTATATGTATTTTGTATTGCAAGAATTATGCATCAACGTTGATATTTAAAATGGCAAATTATGGTGAAACGCTTAACTTACATTTTTAAAATTTTCCTAAGCAGGCAAAAATTTGGGAGAACACTAAGTTGGGTTTGAGAATGCGTTGTAACCTTTTCTTGCTAAAAGTGAAGGCAATGGCGCCTTTATCGGACTTACTACCTACAAACACGTTGGTTTATATTTTTTTATTGCAGAAATTATGTCTCGACGTTAGTCTTTACAATGGTAAATTAGGGTGAAAGTCACTACATACAGTTTCAAATGTTCCTAAGCAAGCAACAATTTGGGAAAACACTATTAAAGTTGGAGATGAGAATGTGTTGTAACCTTTTCTTGTTAAAAATAAAGGTAATGGCGCCTTTATTGAGCTTCATGACGGAAGAGTATGAATCTTTATGGATTGAAATCCACTGTAATCCACTGTAATCCTGTCAAAAATATCATATACGGTGTTATGTATAGACATCCAAATAACAAACCTGAATCTTTTAACGAACACCTTTTTTCGGCTGTCAATAGAATTTCAAAAGAAAATAAATATTGTGTATTCATGGGTGACTTCAAACAAATATTGTGTATTCATGGGTGACTTCAATATCAATTTTACTGAATTTCGAGAACAGTTCTTTAACCAAATATTTTATTAATACCTTAGGATCATATTATCTTTTACCTCAAATTTTACAGCCAACCAGAATAACCGATCATACAGCTACACTAATAGATAACATTTTCTTAAGTTCTACTGAGCATTTCTCCATCAGTGGAAATATAGTACACGATATTACCGATCACCTTCCAAATTTTCTCATCATCAACAAACTATCTAGTGCACCAAAAAATTTAAATGTTTACAAGCGAGATTATTCAAAACTAAATGAACATGATCTACTGGAAGATGTACAGTCCATAAACTGGCATGAGATACTTTCTCACGAAAACGATGTCAATCAAATTTTCAATTCTTTTCATGATTGTATCTCTTCCGTTGTTGATAAACACGCTCCCATACGAAAACTGTCAAGAAAAGAGGTGCAGATGAGAACAAGACCATGGGTTACTCCTGGTCTGCGAAAATCAATTGCTACAAAAAATAAGCCTTTTCATGCTTATTTTAGAAGTGAATTTCATCGCTCTAGATAGAAGACTTACAGGAATAAACGAAAGCATATACTAAATGCAAGCAAAAAGTTATACTATAGCAAATATAATTTAAAAAATATGAAAAATACCTGGAAAGGTATTAAACAACTTATTAACACTAAGACAAAAAAGAACTCTTCTCCGAGTAAAATTGTAATAAACGATAAATCTATTACAGATACCAATGCTATTGCCGACAATTTTAATGAATATTTTGAAACCGATTGGATCTGACCTTGCTGGTTCTATACTTCGTGTGAATAAATCATATAATGATTTCTTACTAGAATCTCAGAGCAACAGCTTCTACCTGAGTCCTACAACACCACAGGAAATTGAGGAAGAAATAACTAACTTAAATACCAATAAAGCATCCGGCCCTTTTAGTATTTCCGTTAAACTACTTAAAATTTTAAAATACTTACTAAGTTACCCTTTAACCCACTTGTTCAACTATTCATTCTCATTGGGTGTAGTCTCAGATAACTTAAAGGTTGCAAGGGTTATACCTGTCTACAAAACTGGCAACCATTCAAGTGTATCTAACTATCGCCCTATCTCTCTTCTTTCGGTTTTCAATAAAATTCTTGAAAAATTAATGTATAAGAGAATAACAGTATATCTTGAAAAAGAAACAGTATTCTCAATGAAAACCAATTTGGTTTTAGAAGTAACCGCTCTACTACTCAAGCAATATTGATGATAGCAGACAAAATACAAAGAACTATTGGAACAAAATGATCTCTTGCGGTATTTTTCTAGATTTAAGCAAAGCCTTTGACACTGTAGATCATAGCATCCTTCTTAAGAAACTAGAATATTATGGAATTCGCGGAATCGCAAATGATTGGTTTCGCTCATACTTAAACAATAGAAAGCAATTTGTAACGATAGGGAATATATGTTCTGAACAACTCCTCATAACATGTGGGGTTCCTCAGGGTTCAGTTCCTAGACCCCTTCTATTTCTACTATATATTAATGAATTTAATAAGTCTTCTGAAATTCTAGATTTTCATTTGTTTGCTGATGATTCTAATTTGTTTTATTCTCACACAAAGCTACAAACCCTTGAATTAACTTTAAATGACCAATTTGGCAAAATTCACAAATGGCTTTGCGCCAACAAGTTATCGCTAAATATAAAAAAGACAAACTTTACATTATTTCACCCTCCACAAGAGGAGAGAGAGAGACTTCGTGCCTCACTGGTCAGCTACCGCCTGCCTCAAGCTGGGCTGCCCCCAGTCAGTTAGGTGCTGACCTGTCAACATCCGCCTGCCTCAGTGGGTGCCTGGAGCTAATTGTCTCAGACATGACAAGTGAATGTTATTTCTGCACCAGGCAAACAAAAGAAAACGTCAAAGAAGTTTCCAGCACTTCGCTTCGCAAGCTGGAATGTTCGGACCATGTGTCCAGGTCTTTCTGAAGACATACAGCATATCGCAGACACCAGAAAAACTGCCATCATTGACAGGGAGCTCCTGAAACTCGATGTCAGCATCGCAGCACTGCAAGAAACCAGGATCGCCTCCAGCGGATCTCTGCGGGAGGAGAACTACACTTTCTTCTGGAAAGGTAGAGAGCCCGATGAACCCCGCCAGCATGGAGTCGGCTTCGCGATCAGGAACAACCTCCTGGCGTCTGTAGAACCTCCAAGTGGCGGCACAGAGCGCATCCTGTCAGTCCGCCTCTCCACTGCAGCGGGGCCTGTAAACATCCTCAGTGTCTACGCTCCCACTCTGTGCATGCCTGACGACGTCAAGGATCGCCTCTATGAGCAGTTGGACAGCCAGATTGGCACGATCCCCCAAGCTGAGCCTCTACTCCTTCTTGGAGACTTCAACGCCAGAGTCGGTTCTGACCATGAATCCTGGCCCTCATGTGTTGGCCCTCATGGCACTGGGAGGATGAATGACAACGGACAGAGACTGTTGGAACTCTGCTCCTTCCACGGCTTGTGCGTCACCAACACTTACTTTCAGGGAAGCCACAGCATCACGTGTCATGGAAACATCCGAGGTCATACCGTTGCCACCAGCTAGACCTCATCATCACTCGGCGACCAGCTCTCCAAAGCTTCCTCTCCACCTGAAGCTATCACAGTGCTGACTGCGACACAGATCATGCTTTGGTCTGCTGCAGAGTCAGGCTTCAACCAAGAAAGATTCATCGCGCCAAGCCAGTGGTCGCCCACGCATCAACACCGCGAAAATAGCAGATTCCGCACAGAAAGAAGAATTTCTGACCGCACTAGAGCAAGCCCTACAGGACCCTCAAGGTCAGTATGCAACTTCTCGCTGGAACTTCATCAGAGAGGCCGTCTACAAAGCATCCATGCTGTCCTTCGGCAAGAAAGAGAGGCCCAGTCAAGACTGGTTCAACGCTTTCATTATTGACATGGATCCGGTCATCGAAGCTAAGAGACATGCACTCCTGGCATACAAAGACACTCCCAATGGAAAGACGCACGCAGCTCTCCGAGCTGCTCGTAGCATCGCTCAACGCACCGCAAGGCGCTGCGCAAATGACTTTTGGCTTCAGCTGTGCGAGAGCATACAAACCGCTTCGGACTGTGGAAATATCAGAGGCATGTTCGACGGTATTAAGAGAGCAGAATGGAATGTGCTGGATTAAGTTAATATTTTATTTGGCTATGGGAATAGTATAACAATTGAGCGGTGGAGTGACAGGGGAGAGATGGTTAGGTGGAGTGACTCCTATATTGGAAAACTGGTGTTGAGTGCAGCCCACCCAGCTTCCAAACTTCGTTGTTGGTTTCATTTTGAAAATTAATTTGTGTCGGCTTTTATCAGAATCGTTTGGGTCCAATTTCAGTTCCCTTCTACTGTTTAACGAAATAAAAATTGTTGCAATAAATAGAAGTTAATGTGAAAATATATTCTAAAGTTAACCAATTAATTTCAAAGCCACAATTAACAACAAACTACTTTTAAAAACTGTACTACATAAAAAGCGCCCACCTCTTTGATCATTGAACACATCCAATTTAAAACTAACTTGGAAAACTTCCCTGTACTTCGATTGGATTATAACCGTAGGTGGTGAGCTGCCTGAAAATTAATCTGAAATTGAGTTCCTGTCACTGATAATTACGAACGACAAATTGGACTTGTTCATCATAATTGGATGGAGTCTTTAATTTTATTGCCCGAAATTAACTATAATTTATGCCCTAAGGGCTTAGCTTAGGAAAGAATATATTAAAATTCAGTTATTAGGAACAATAACAAGATGTTTATGATCATCTGAACGGTTTCGCTATAAACTTACATGCATACACGTATGCGTTGCATTTTCTTTTAAAAATTTACCAGAATATTTTGTTTATTTTAAAATGCTACAGCTACGTGCTGCAGTTTGTAGTAGGAACAACTCAGATTCTCACAAAAACTAAGGGAAAATTATATTATGTAACCCAACAAAATGGCAGGTGTGGAAGGCCAACACTGGCAGATATTATTCGATGTTACTAAATGCAAATATCAGATCTAAGCTACGCAAAAGTTGCTAGAAATCGATCTTGTTGTAATTCATTTGGAAAAAATTCTCCCTAGGGTTTCGTGTTAGTATTACCATTAATACACAGCTTCAAACTGCCTATGTATTATTCGGCATACTGATTTACAAACGGACACACTCAAACGCTTATATACAATCAGGCTTACAGTTAATTCTAACCGAAACTTATTTGATTCGAAATTGCAATAATTTCTATTGATCAGATTTATTCCCGCATTGTCTTGTAAGGAATTAAAACTTCAGAAATTTAGCTATAACTCATATTCTACATTAATATTTAGTCAAAAACCAACTTAGAAAAACGAGATGAGCAATTTTTTTAGTGTGGCCTTTCTATCATTAAAGCATTTCATTTTGAGTTGGTTTACACATTAATTAACGGTCCAGAAGTGTTTTGCAAAGAAACGTTAGTAATTTCGACAGCAGTTTTGAATAATTTATCGAGCAACGTATTTACGATTCGATACGCTCAACACTATACCAAAATCTTAAAATTTGTGTTTTAGATTTTCAAGAAACTAAAAAATTTAGATTCGGTGGATTCATTTTTTGTTACATGTACAACAACGTTCTAAGCTTCAGTCAATACTCCCGTCTTGAAAACTGAAGCATTAAAACACAGTACTACTGTAACTGCTCGTTTAAAAACACAATGCTACCAAATTGGTTATGGTTAATTTTCGTCTACGGCAGATTGGACATGGAGCAAAATCAAAAGGAGATTTCTTTCCTCAAATAGTGATTTGGCAGTCATAATAGGTGTTGTAGCAATTTTCATAACAAAAGCGTTACACCCTCAAGAGAGTAAAAACCAGAATCTCGCAACGCCTACAAATTAGAAAATACAATATTTCATCCAAGGAGGCATCTTGTTATCAGACCCAACACAGGCAGAGCTAACGCTTCCAGACATAAAACGCATCCAAAGAGAGGTGCTGCTGAACTACTAGCTGACACAAAACCAAGTGAATTCACAAGCACAGTGTTCGGGTAAGTACTTGTGCGTTCAATATCTGATATTCGCAGACAATCAAGCCACCCGCTTGATAAGTAACTTCTCGCACAATGACTTATTGTTGTTACTTGGTTTGACATTCAAAGGTCAACTGAAACTGTTTTTCAGTTTCTTGCAAGCTTGAGCGCGATGATAAAACATCCATGAACAAGAGTTCTCGGTAAATTTTCTGGGTTTTGTTCTTGACAACAGGAGCGCAATGCAGGGATAATGTTTAGTTTGAAGTGAATGACAAAGAAATGCTTTAATATACTCAGGGCAAACCGCCACAAAAGTTCCCTTTATCGGCCATTTCTTGAACAAACTATCTCTTTACCATGTGTAAACATCACTGAAAATACCCATTGAATTTCTCGCTTTTGCTGAAACTAAGCAGCGGATTTAAACATTTCTGTTCACAAAATTTCATTGAAAATTGGTGAAAGCTATATCGATGGATAATTCGTCTAAATTGTGCAGTCTTGTTGTTTATTTCAAAAACCGAAACGAATACTCAAACTGTCCATTAACTTAGCAGTAGTAGAACAGTTTAAGTGGTTCTATGTAAAGCTGTGTCAATGTACTTAAAATGACGAATCTAAACATGTACAGACCTACGAGTAATGCGAAGGATAGACTTGCTACTAACTGAACTGAAAAACTGAGTGAATTCATGCCTTGCAGTGGAAACAGGTGCAAAGTCACATGCGTTCTCAGGCTTTCAGCGAAGACTCATGTTTTGTTTGACAGAACTGATAGTCTAACAGTTGTCGGATCACAGCCGCATACACAGAATTCAGTTTTGAAATATTAGCTAGTGAAGTTTGTCCCTGTACATTAGTTTCTGATTTGTAGTTAAACAAAAACAACCCTGATCACTAAGGCGAAGAATATATATAGTAACACGCAATTTAGCAATCTGCTGATTTTCTTGACGTTATCATGAGTTAGATATTATTGTGTCTTCTCAGTTGCTAAAAGCATTCACAGTTGAACAACAGACACAGCCGGAGACTCTGTAGGCGGTGTTGTTACTTTATCTTAAAAGTTTATCATTTCACGTTTGAAGTTAATTTATTCAGCTAGCGACGGGTTTAGGACCTTTGTTTTGTTTTGGAGAGAAAACAAATCCCGCCCAAAGTAATAAGACAAGAAAACTCTGTTCAAGTCAAAACAACTTAAGGTTAGTGCTATTAAATCACACAAATGACAATCAGAATTCAAAACATGAGTTAGATTGACTTGAACTGAGTTGCAGTCTCAACAACCTACGGTAAACTTTACCAAGGTGAGGACATGGAATGTGGGCTTATGAAAATACACATTTGGGCCATTTATTAGAGCAAAATAAGACTCATCCTTAATGGGAAGCGGCTATCATAGGATCATATATTATCGATTGTCCGACTTGAACAGCTGCGAAGCTATCAAGTAAATGTTTAAATAGTACTTGGTTCGTATCTGACAAAAAGCAGTTCAGTGTTTTTGCCTCGTTTTCTCGGGTTGTTAAAAGGCACGTTTCCCGGCCACGTGTAAGCAGAGGCTTTCCCATCCAAGTTCAGTTAGCGAAAACAGTGAGTGAACGTTCAGTTGAAGTTAATTTCTTGTTATGCACATTTATTTTCGTCGTACAAGTAACTATTCTAGTTTTTACATCAAGGTGATAACGGACACGGAGAAACACGGAGAAACACTACTTGTGTTTCAGGTATTTTAACTTATGCAATTTTCAGGTAACATAACCAAATTCCGAAAAGTTTAATTAGGCTAACAAAACACAGATCAACGAACGTCAAAAGCGAGACAAAATGTTCAAAGACTCAGTTTTACTTGTATTCAAAGGATGCTTTAGCGTTTAGGTAAACATAATACAATGTAAAGCTATCTAAACAAGAGGTCTTCATATAGTTGCTCCTACTGAATTTCACATAGCAAATGCGTTTCCCCCAAACCACGTCGTCTCAACCGTAATCATATATCAAAAGACCAGTCTTGAGATACTTTGAATGCACTCCTTGTGTTCTGTTCTTGCTGACAGAAGTAAGAATAATTAGAAAACGCTAAACTAAACTCGTCTTTACTGTAGTATTAAAACTGCTGTATTTTATCTTTCGAGAACACTTTCAGACTCTAAAACATTAATTCCAAAACTGAGTTATATTAATAGTTAATGATTGTAATAGTAATAGTAATAGTACTAGTAATAGTAATAGTAATAATGATGATGAAAATGCATGATCAGAGTGACATTGCAATGATGGCAATAGCGATAATGATAATTGTTTAAATAGATAAATATAGATATATAGATAATAATAATAATAATAATAATAATAATAATAATAATAAAACTCTTTATTTATATCCACGGTGATTTCTTCAAAGAAGATATAACATACAATATATCAGCTTTGCTTTACCAGAAAGCCATGACTATTATCTAATTATAATCTGTATAATGAATATTACTAAATAATGAATGTGTGTTACTGAAATAATAATAATGCTGAGGTCCTAAAGTTTACAAACATTTAGTATTTTCTAAAATTGAATACATCTAAGTCTTTATTATTAATAACAGTAATAATAATACTGAATGCCGAAATCTTAAATCTTAGGATTCTTATTTATATTTTCGTCTCAGAAATTGTATTGTTTCTAAGTTGGTAACATGATGTTTTGTAATCCAATTCCGCTCGTAATCATACTCGTGGTAAGCAAATCGGGCTTATAGTTATGCTATTGCAGACAGAATGGGGCTCAACGCAATAGTTTTATTAATACCGTTGTTACCAACAGTGTAAAACTGCACAAAACCTACCAAACAAAACTATCACATGTATAGCAAAATTATAATAAGAGGTAAATTTACATACAGGAAATGTATACAGATATAAAATTATATATATCGTAACTGGCATGATTTTCATGAGAGAAAGAGAGAATGAGACAGAGAGAGAGAGAGAGAGAGAGAGAGAGAGAGAGAGAGAGAGAGAGAGAGAGAGAGAGAGAGAGAGAGAGAGAGAGAGGGAGATTCGAAATAAGTATGAAAAGAGAAAATGTAGACAGGCAATAATTGTTCGCTTGCACTGAACAACACAGGAACATTCCAGATAGCGGATGAATAGAATAACTTTGTCCTCCGGCACCTCGCAACTACAATTGTTTTTGACCATTTTGGTCAATTGCGAAACTCGCAAACAAGTTCATATGTAGTAAAGCTTAAACCTTAATGTTTTGATGACAAATTATAACAAATTGGTATCTGCTACTCATAAAAAAAATGCGTTGAATACTGGTTACAACACATTTCTTTATTCATTTACTTTTGTTTGCAAAACTAATAGCTATAGATGGTTTTGCATAAAACGTGGGTCGGCCATGCTTTGATGATAAATGAAAAATTTAACGATAAATTGTTATGTTATGGAGAATATTTAAAACAAGCTATGTGTTCAAAACACCTTATACAATACATAGCAAGTAGTCCCTGGTAAGCTATAGGCTTTCGGGCATTCTAGCATTGAGAATTACGGTATTTTTAACTCTTTTGAAATATGAGAAAGTTTTTGCTCGGAGAGCTGTATTAAAAAAAATTCAGTTTACTAGCAAAACTTAGGGATTGAGCTATGATGATAAAGATCTGAAAGAGACATTTCTTGCTTCAGGCTTGAGGTCATCAGCACTTGATAATTTTCCTTCTGACTCTGACGGTCGATAGACTTATCGTAACTGACATGATTATAGTCTTGCGTTTATAATTTTCGTGTGTTCGATTCTTGCCCTTCCATATTGTACTCAATTCATGAGCTTGGTGAACTGCATGTTTATAAAATCAAAACTTAAGCTTCAAATTTAATTGTTTATTCTTTGATAACAATGTCAATAAAAACATACAACATACAAATGTACATTGTTCTTAACATCGTGACAGCGTTAAACACATTTAAAATCAAAATGTATTGAATCAAAGTTAGTAAGATCAGGCAAAAACTATTAAGGGATTTTGTAATTTTTTTCAGTTTATAAAAAAAAGTTACGGTTCCTGAAATAATATGAGAATCCTGTGAGACAACTATTTTAAAAACTTTAAATATTTAAACATTTACTACAACTTTGTATTGTAACTCGCTGAGTTTCTGTAACTCGTTGTTTCCTGTTTTCAAAGATTCTGTTTGTATTTACGTGGCTGTAGATGTTACGCTGTAAACTACTGATAAAACTGGAATGGTCGAAAAATTTAGATTAAACAAAAATGTCCCACAAGAAGTTGGCTGTGGTCTCCTTCCATATACATCTTTATGACTAGTCTTGTATCTTGCGATGCTGAAACTATTTCCTATGGTAAATATATAAATATGTTTTTATTTTAAGGTGATGATGTGACGTCAGCAAAAAACAGTTTTAATTAGAATAGATGTTTACATACACAAACTTGCTAACAATCGAGCCTTAAGTAATGCTTTTTTCTCTGATAATCGTTCGTCAAATTGCTTTCTGAAGTTCAATCAGTAACAAACTTTATCTAGCCTCTACAAATGAAATTATATGTAAACCGCAAAACGATAATTATTTGAAGGAATTTTTAGCTGGTATCGATTCTACGATAGCCGAGGATCCACCCAAACTGTCATTATTTTCTCGACAAAATTTCAGATAATCTTTTTTCGACAAAATTTAAGACTGTAATTTTTTCGACAAAATTTCTATCAATATAGCCGATATAATATGTCTTCCAAATGAGCTTTACTTCGTTTTCACTGTCTCTTTAACTCCAGTACTTCTAACCAGCGTCTCAAAGTACGCATTCCCGTTTGCAACTTCATGAACAACTCCAAAATACCAAAATTTCTGCATTGCTATTTTCTTGTATAAAGATTCTCTCATAATGTCATTCCGTTTGTTGGATGTAAAGCTGGAGTATAGTTTAGTAAAACACAGCTGCTTTCACAGGCGAACGCTGCAAGAACAACAGCAAACATCAAACAGGAAACAAAATAGAATAAACTGTTATTGATAATCGGTTTAACCGACTGTAGGAATTTGCACTGAGCGGTTAAGAATGCTAAATGTCGTAACGATGATTATAATAAAGACTAATTTGGGAAGTCTTTCATATATTCTTCGCTCGTTCTTGTGATTGCGTGTGCATGCCTTAGCATACGCAGTCAGCACGAGTACGGTATATCTTCTCAGGGTCCCTTTTTTCTTGGCCATGTCGCTTCTGATCCAGCAACGTAAGAACCACAGAAACTGCTATAATGAATCGAGCGTAAAAGCGCAAGAACAAAAATGAAGGTCCAACATTTTTTCGAGAAAAATTGATAGTCTGAAATTTTATTGAGAAACAAAACAACAGTCCGCTCAAATTTTGTCGAGAAAAAAATGACAATCTATGATGGCCCTTCTCGGCCATCGAGATGACTATTGTCGTATTGAAGTTCTTCGTGCTTCTATCACTGATAAACTTGAAGATCTTCTGTTTTGGATGAAAGAAATAATTACCACCCACAACGATTGTCTTCTTGGTAAATTGTTCTTCCAGTGCCCGTCGTTAATATATTTAAATTACCTGCACATTTTAAATAAAGCCATTAAGATGAGCCTTTTACAAAGATGTCTCTGTTCATCAGCCAAGTTTTACTCATTTGCCACACATGAAACTAAGAATAGTCTCGCTGCTGGCTCCCCCTTTTAATATAATATAGCGTAATATAACATAATATAACATCATAGGAAATCGGATTTTAACTTCCTAACACTGAACTGGACTTGTGCGATTGCGTGTCAACATCTTCGTCTTTCGGCTTCTCTGAAGGTAAGATCTTTTCTACCTATACCATGCCAATGGTACATGTCCTATGTTATTCTATTTTTTGGCCAAAACAAATATTGAAAAAAAACTTGAAACTAGCTTATACTCCGTAATTATCCGCTTCCCAAGTATTAACATTTTTCCTTGAAATGAAATGGGGCGGTTCAAGTCGAGTTAGTATTCAAACAATCAAGACAGACCGAAAAAAACCAAGATAGTTTCTGCAAAGGCTCGTCTGTTCGCTTTGTCAGCCAGTAAAATTCAGTACTTGGTGCTTGAAACAAACATTCTTTTCTTTAGTTTTCAAGATAATTGTGACAAGTATTGGGAAGTTGCGAGTTATAACTCGGCATTTGTTTTGTTAGCACCGCAAATAAATACCCACACCGACTTTCATGAGCTTAAATCCACTTTAGCGGCCAATAGCACAGCTCAATCAACAAAATTGTAATATTTTCTCACACAACAAAGTTTAATATACAGTTTAGGAAGGGTTTTTTTAATTGTATTTAAACATTTTTAGGTTGTTATTTTCGGCCGAAATTTTTACAAACATCGTTCTATCAAATATCAAAGAATTTTTTAGTTCGGTGGTTGTATGTCTTGTATGAATTTGGGAATCGCACAAATGATTCAGTGGCTTTTTGTTATATTCTCTACAAACGCTTTGTTGCAACTTGGGTGATTTGAATTGCGGTGCGATAACCGAACCAAACTATTTTCCCCATAAATCTGCTTAAGTATGAAATTCGATAAAGCTTTGTCGATACGGAAAAACCTTTCCCTATTTATTTTACAATTTATAGTAGATATTGCCCGTTTACGCTTTTAAGACAATTTACCTACTTTCCCATTCCTAGTGGACATTTTTTGTTATACGGTGACAGATGGATGATCTAGGAGATGGATGAGATAGGAGATGAGTGATCTAGGAGATGAGTGATCTAGGAGATGAGTGATCTAGGAGATGAATGATCTAGGAAATGAATGATCTAGGAGATAGATTAGCTAGAAGATGGATGAGATAGGAGATGGGTGATGTAGGAGATGGATGAGCTAAAAGATGAGTGATCTAGGAGATGAATGATCTAGGAGATGAGTGATCTAGGAGATGGATGAGCTAGAAGGTGGATGAAGTAGGTGATGGATTGAGACAGAGTGTGTAACTACCTGCTGGGAGACCATTCTGAATAGATACGTTTTAAGCTGAACTTTCTATCACCCATCCATGGCCACATGGGAGGTGTTTGGAAACACCAAGAACCAAGAAAAGAAACAGGGAAAGGAAATAACAATTTAATGGGGATTAGCTGCAAGTTAATAATGGAAAACATTGCATATCATAGTATAGAGACTATTGATCCCTTGGAACTCCATTACAAAGAAACAGGTAGTATATAAAAAACCCGGTTGCCATACTTTCATTTTGCTTTAGACAAGGGATATATTTATCAAGGCTGCATCGGACAGTATCAAGCAACATCAATGACAATAATGATAATGATAGCGGCAACGAAAAATTTGTTGTTGACGCCAATAGCAGTGTGAATGGTGCTTAAAATATATATCTATAATATGAGATGTCGCTGTTGTGTTCTTTGTGGATATGAATATTCAATTTGCAATTGTATTTTTATACTAAATTATTCTTTTTTTTAACAAATTAACTATTTTATCTTGCTGACTTTCTATATGGTTTTGTTATTCCAATCATACTATAACATTGGTTATTATCACTTGAGCATAAATATATGACCTTTCCTTTTTCATGACCTTTTTTCACGGGTTCAGAAAGTTAATTGAAACTGTACAGACCACTATGATGTCGCTGAAATAAAAAGCAAATCAGTAACTGATCATCAGTAGGATACCTAAAACGTGTGCAATTCTACAATTGGTTTCGGCCAAGACCCTCCCTCATTTTCTAGCCGCCTCCGCCCCTGCTAATTTCCGACCTGTGCCCAACACCAGTTAGCTTTACGTTCCTAGTCATAGGGATGTTTTCTGAGGCCATTCAAGTTCCGACATGAAAACGAGGCTGCACGCCAAATCACCACTTACTCGTTAATCTTAAAATGATGAAAAAGCATTAACCGCAAATGTAAGAATTGGCACCTAAGCGTGCATGTGGCTACTGCTATCAAGGTTACCGTCTTAGTTTGCAGCCTTGTACGCCAAAAATAAAAAAAACTGGCGTATCCAAAGACAGCTCCCCGTAAGGGGCTTTTCAATAACATGTTAAAAATAGCAATCATTGCCGTTATAAAATTCACCTGATCGGACAATTAACACTGGCCAGAAGGCTATTTACAGCAGTGCAGCGTGACAAGCGGGCAGAGGACTCAAGCTCGAGACCTCTGGGTTACGATTCAGCGCTTTAAACCACTCAGCCACGCCGCCTTCCTTCAAAGAACTAACATTTAAACGGTCTTTGAAACTCTCAACACCTGTTGTTACTTTTAGGGTGCTACTAGGACTTCGATAAATTCATTTTCAGTTCATCATATTGAAAACACGTAGATTTAAAGTTATAAAAAGTCATTTGCAAATCTTTTCTCTTTGTTTTTAAATCGTTTGACTCTGACTTTAATTCAATCCTGGCTTCAACAAATCGGACCTCATCTGACGAACTGACAATAGCTCGGCCAGGAAACATCACAATAGCCCAATAGATTATTGCTAAGGCCTGGCCCCTTAATCAAAGGTGCCCTGATAGCGTGCACTAGAGGCAAACGAACACGGCTTTTATCACGTTTGCGAGAATGACAGTCTTCACCGCTGTTCTGCTTGTCACTCTGGTTGCTTTCAGGAACTTTGACTCTGAAAATGACTTCCATACAGGTTGTCGAGACGACAGTCACTACCAACAACAGTTCTTCTCAGGACTACACACATCTCGACGATCAACCAAACACAAACATTAACTCATCTTGTTAGACCTTCACTTTATTTAGGAATTTTCTCGGCAGAGTTTTGAACAACATTGTTCAAAAACTGCACATAATGCAGTTTTGTTTGTATGTTGAGTTACTTTTGAAACGGGTTTTTCAACTGGAGTTGACGTCTAAGCATCTGCGAATTGCTGTTAGGCAGTTAGAGATTTGATGTCTTAAGTTGGAGCGGCATCTCACACTGCCCGTCTCCTATTTTATAGAACTCATTATTAAAAAAACTGAGGAATTGCCAATCTTTATCTGACACAAACGACTGTCTCTATATCTTGATCGTTCATGAAGTCGAGCTCAAACATCTCGGTAATCTGAGCAGGAACTGCGTTAAAAACTTCCTCCACTCTTGCTCAGGGGTGAAGTGAGAGGGATCGGGCTCTACTTCTCTGGTCAGAATTTTGTTAACACAACACTCGTTTTCACTGCTATCATCATCATCATCATTAAAGAAGGGTTTGCACACGTGTCTAACGATTCCCAACCCAAGGGTCATTCTCTCCCTCTGTTATAACCATTGCAGAAATCCAGGCAGAAATAATCAAACTGGTCATGTCCAGACTCGTTTTCTTCAATACTACAGACACTCGTATAGCAAGAAATGTCAGAGTCAAGGTTCTTTTTCTAAATTTTCTTGGGTTTCGTTATGCAAACAGGTTGGGTATGGCACTTTACACTATCCTGTACCTTGCTTCACTTAATCTCCTTTCCATTTCCATGTACCAAACCTCTAAGCACTGCAAGCAAAATCTCTTTCTACCTAATAATAAAGTTTGAATGGTTCTTTTAAGAACCGTTTTTTTAAGAACCGTCAAAACTAAAATTTGCTTTTCCAAAATGGCCTTGCACATGATCAGCTCCTGGGTACCCTGAAAAAAACGGCACTTTATTTTTCCTTTAGGGGTGGGGGTGGGGAACATTTCTGTGTCTGAGAATGATTGGAAAGAGTTCTCACCCTGGGGTTCCTGCGGAAAGCTGGACCTTCTTTGGAGGTGTGTGTGTGTGTGTGTGTGTCGGGGGGGGTCAGTTGATGTGATTCCAGTGAGCACAGGAAAACATTGCATCTCGGCAATTTTGATTGCAAATTGTACAAAGTTCACAATGCAAATGAGGGGAACTTGCTTTCACTATTTTTTAGTGGTGCCCCACTTGGGGAAGACCTTTCAAAGATTTTTGTTATGTCGTTGCTTATTGAGAGTTTCTAAATCCCTACCGGTGTTAAAAATTCAGCAATTTCTCTCAGGGCAACACTATCCCTCGGAGCAATTTTTGTAATATGAGGGGTAATATGTCATCGTAATCTTCAGAATAAACAAGAATTTAAACCAGTAACATAAAAGATTGTTAGGCAGTCACATGTTGGAATAATTTGACCTTTGTAGCCTTTGAAATACAAAACATTAGAGAATAGATAGTTTTATGTTAGTCACTCGACTTGTGACGTTATCAGGCGACACACGTCCTTGTGATCAATATATCATATTGTAATAATTTGGCAATCATATCGAAAGACGAAACTAGGAATCTTTAGGTAGTCACGTGACATTTAACGTAATCATACACGAAAATTTGATTGTTGACCATATAACACGCATATCGGTGAAAATTTAGTTGCCTAAACAATCTTAGGAGCATAAAAAATGGCGGCAAAACATGGGTTGAAAAGTTTGTTACAAATTGCGACAGGTAGTTTTACAAATTGCTGCTTGAATTATAGACAGGTACATGTATTACAAATTGGGACATTATAACAAAAAGCGACAAAACCAACAATTGTAAACTTCTGAATGCGACTATAAATGATATAGAAAGTTCTGAGCTTTTCTGATTGGGCTTGAGAACGTTCTTAAGATAATTCAAATGCTGTCTCTCAATGCATTTTTAAATTCGTTCCTTCTAGCTGAGATCGTCCCAATGTTGGGTACAGCAACATTGAAGTATTTACTTTATGTAATACTCCGTAAGGGTAAAAAAATTGAAATAATGAATTGTATAGTAATTGATCCGGAAAGGCTGGGGCGGGGGGAGGAGGGTGGTTATTCAACCTAATTTGTGTAGGGGGGTTCCACCCAGATCCTCAAAACCCGACATTGTTTATGAGAAAATTTTTCGGAAAATCACACGTCTTCTTAATTATTCACCAAAACTTGTATTTTCTAGACCCTGTTTGCGATAAACTTTCGAAAATCCAAACAAATTTTTTACTTGTTTATCAACAGAAAACGTAAAAGCATATCCTGAAGGGCAGCGTGTCCTCGTGTATCTAATGCTGTTTACGAAAATATCTACGAACAAAGCCTTTTGGAATAAACTGCATAAAACACCAGTCACCTGTTTCAGCACAGAAGACACTTTCATCGTCTTCTAAACGTGGCGCTAAAAGAAACTTTTCTGATTCGTCGGAGAGCTAATCGGAATAGTTGTCAATCATTCCGCGTTCCGAAGTTGCTGATGAACTGACTAATGTGAATTTCGAATCTAGGTGATGTTGTCTTGTTGAATCCGGGTACGGAAGTAATCGGTTACTTTAAAAATCAGAAAACGGCTAATGCCTTCTGCTGTAAAGGTATTCGTTCGGTCGCTCAGCTTCGGGCGAGTAAAATGGCTGTTTGTGGTGTTGGCGTGCTCAGCAGTGTTGGACCGGCTTCCATAAACAAGTAAGTCACACAAGTAATCTCACCATTTGATAGAAGCACGATACTTCAATTCCGGCATATCGATTACTACAGCCACGATCTCTTGGCATTATTGAATTCAACCATAGTTAGTAGAGGGAGACTGGTTATGAAAGCCGGCGCACTTCAAAGAGCGAATTGAACCAAGTCATGTTCAAGTTAGTTTCATTACTGGCGTATACATACAAACTGATTACGTTCCAAAGTCACAGCTGTAAGTCCATGATATTCAAAATATTCAAGGAAAGTACTTTGAAAACTAACCTTACTTGATGATTGTGAATCATTTATGCTGGAATGTTTTATCTGAGCTCTATTTTCGATAATTTCTCATCATCTGATACATGAAAGAGTATGTAAATGCAGCTGAGATGAACATGTTGTCAATTCTCGTGAGTTGCTACTGAGACGTTGAGCCTGACAAGAAGACCTGTAAGCGTTATAGCTGGTGTGACAGCAGACGGATAGCACTAGATATTCAGAATGTTTTCTCGGCCTCGCTTATTTCACTGCCGCTCAGTCAGTCAGTCTTACCACGTTCATTGATGTTCACCATTGACCCAACAAGAAGAGGCAAGCGATCGCGAGTGAATTACATGTATTCATATCACTAACGTTGTAACTTGTATATGTTGGTGCGACAATACTGGAAATTACTAGAGAAACGTGTCTCTTAGTACCCACTTAGTAGTGACATTTCGACAGGCCATGCTTCTTTTCCTTCTAAAAGCAGGCCAGCTATTTATATCAAACTACATGTATTTTCCAAATGAAACAAATATACAGTACCAGGTTCAGTAGAACAAGAGAATGAATTTATTGTTATTCGGCAAATTGTCGACCATGTTAACATGAAAATCAGTTTGATTTATTGTTTAAAATTGTACAATTGTGCTGTCACCCTTATCCAAACATTCAGGTGAGGAAAGTAAACGAAATTCAAAGTTGTTTAAAATATTCATGTTGGAAAGCGAGACGATCTGAGTAATAACTGAGCGTTAATAGGAATCTTAATTGAAACCGTTATAAGGATATTGTTTAGAACAAAAGGCTCTTAGTTAGATTTAAAGTCTTTAAAGAAATTTTAAGGATATTTGTAAAGCCGAAGAAGTTGTTTAGTCAATGTTTATGATACAAATTAATGCTAACAATGCTGTTAATAATAATATACCACTGAAAGTAGCCACATTTAGCAACGTCCTTCCGCCATTCGAGCTCAAAACTGTCCTAGCGCCTTTTAGTTCTCTTCAGCTTGTCAGTCCACAATTTCCGCAAAATAATGGCTTAATCTGACAGCAGAGACAAACTTAAATCTGTAAAAGAGATGTGTTGTTGCCACTATGTTGCCTAGATTTTTTAAAGCATTCACGTAAACATACTCAGGTTTCTTTAAAATCGTCAATTAATAGCTTCATGATTCTCTATGACACATTATACAACATAATATAATATCTATTTATATACAGAAATATTATCTAAGTCAATAAGTTATTACTAAGTCAATAAGTTATTACGAAACATTTCATAATTATCTTATGTGAAATCGTTGGGTTATAAAAACAAGATTTTACCAAAGCAACGCGTCAAATAGAGGTCACATGAGTAGAATTCAAATGATACTCGAAACTGCGGCCTGGTCTCCACGAATTGATCGATATTCATCCATCACTATCATTTAGAGTCGGAGAGCTGTTGCCAGAGTCTCAACTACCAACTAACCGTGACTGAACACAAAGTAATAGCAAGTGTTAGCCTACCAAGCCTCTAGAAATAACTTATTTATAACATATCCGAAACATTTGAGAAATTAGCTAAGTAAGGAAACTGTATATTTTCGATAGTTTATTATAACTTGCATTTATTTAAAGCTATCAATTAATCTTGTTTTAGCTTGCGGGACTGGAAAGTTTGCATCAGTGCGTACATCTCTTAAAGGTTAGTATAAATAGCATCCTACGTGATGTGAACAAGAAAATCGCTTAGAAAGGCAGCCAGGACAGCTAACTAGTACGAGATGTTTTGACAGTATATGTTGCACAAGGCTAATCAGTATTTGGCCCAGTTGTCTTAATGTTTCACTCGATATGTTTACAAAGACATCTTGTAATACTAATACCTTTCATTTCGTTGGGAAGGGTTTTGTAATAGTTTTATTAATACTGTTTTTAAGGCAATGATTGAGTCAAGCTGCACACCTATTTCTCCATCCGGTGAATTCTTATGTCAGATGGATCTGTGTGGTCTGAGAGATCACCGTGTTTCGAAGAATAATTATATTTCTTATTTTGTTTGAGTTTCTGCCAAAATGTTTGTTTTGTATGACAATCTGTTTGAATTGCTTATTGCAAAACCATTTTGCAGGAGCAGGTCTCTGGCACGCTGCATCAAACTGATCTTTTTGACATATTCAACTACGTACTTATTGTTTCGTCCTCACCAACAAAACATAGTTGATGATTTGTCTTACTAACCAGTACTGTCCAGTCCTCCGATCCTTCCCATCAAAATTACCCGCATCAAAGCCTATTTAGCAAGTGCCTTCTCTACGAGACTGGATTAATATGGAACAACATCTAACGCTACATTGGCGTCAGTTCCAAGAAGACAGCTGTTTTGTAATAAATCAATACATCTTACATAAAGATGTCTGCAGTTTGAAGATTACACACAAAACAGCTGGAGATAGAAAACCAATCAAGAGTTTTATGTTGATGTCTTTAGGACGGATACATGTAGAAAAAAAAATACGCTTTGTTTTAAACGGCAATATACTGACACTTATTACTGATTCTATTATTTTTACCGTAAAATAACTAATACCGTTTCACAGTACCATGGAACATATTCATAAAAGGAATATACATATTTCATTCTAAAGAAACAGTTGTGGACTAGATACACGTCTTGCCAAAAACTGGAAGCTATCGACACGACTTTTTCTTTTCATACGTGTGTTGCCTTCATACGTCTCCATCTAATGGTTAGACAGATTTGGCATTTTCATATTGTTCGTAATTAAAAGGTTATCATAAACCCGTTCGAAATGTCAATGCAAGTAATGCCTTTTCTGTTAAGTAGGGCACGCGTGACTTGTGTAACGAAGAGGTGAGGCTTTGTGTTGTAGAAATATAGTAGTTTTAAAAAAAGGCTAATGTGTCGAAGGAAACCAGCTGATTCAACTTCCGTCTTGAGAAGATAACAAATACAAACCGTTGCAGACTGTATATCATGTTTAAAAGTATTTCTTGAAAAGACGTGCTTAACAGCTTAGCAACTAATCGATAAATCATTTTCACTGATATATTATGTACACAGAATATGTATACATGCATGCACGTACACATATGGCATTACACGTATAGACTTGTGTGCATAGGACCAATGCAAATAGGTTAGCCTGCAGCGCGATCCCAAGCTTTTTAGCCTAGTCACTGTTCTTTAGAAAGTGCTGAAGTGAGGTAAACCGCTTTATACATACACGTGCGTATTATACATCCAACCGATTGCGCATGCACGCCAATAGTCACAAGAGAAAGGCCTTGAGCTGTGCAAGCTGCATGTCAGGTAAGACAGCGTTTTTGACGTTTATTTACGACTGTTGCAACTTTCACCGTTAATAGAAGAGTGAAGGATTTGCAGGAGGAATGTAGTCGAAGCTAACACTATATAGTGTGGCCTTCGTTTCAGTGCAGCTATAGACAACTCAGTGGCAAGATTTTGACTGAAACGACAGATAGGCGTTAGTTTATACCTTGTTGAATCTGATCGCGGCAAACCCTCTCTCTCCAAGTGAAGCAAGATTTCGAGGCGAACTGAAAAAAGATACAGGTATTATTTAATGCAAAATTGGAAAGTAAACAGTAATGTAGACAATTTTAAAATTAACAGTAAAATTCAGTTTACTATGTTTAAAACACATCGTTAATTTTGAAAAGAACGCATATTTATTTGTAGTTCTGAAATATTTATATGGTTAATTAGTGGTGCGTAGCCAGTCTTCTAAAGAAGATAAGTTTTTGTTATATGGTTATATGGTTACGAGTGTTTAACCAGAACTTATACCATTTTGTATTTTGTACCTTATGTATTTTGTCTATATGATAAAAAGAAATTATACGTGCGCTAGCTTGCAAAATACCGTGAAATCCCCCTGAATATAAGCCAACCAAATCTGAGATGCAAATTTAAATAAAAGCCCGCCCGATTATAAACCCCTGGGCTTATATTCGGAGGGAATACTTATAAACCAAACCATTTTTAAAACGTAAATTACCCTCCGGGTATAAGTCCCCTCATATGTAAGGCTACATCAATCCATTAAAAAGTGATTTGAAATGAAGCAACCAGCCTATGGGCATATATTCCAAATTTTACGGTACTGTTTTTACTACTCAAAAATAAGTGGGCATGAGTGGATCTGGAACGAGTGCAAATATTCCCGCGATACTGCAGTTGCGGCTAGTGGTTATTTGTACTTCAGGAAAACGGTTTTTCAACATTTGATTCAATTAACATTTATTGATCGATTCTTGGAAATTGCTGTTCTCCAAATATTGTGACAAATTTTCTAAAATTTAACGTGTGTTTGTAGGTCTCGTGCAGTACGAATTTATTTATTTTATTAATTTTCACCTTCTTTGTCTTTATTAGTAATTCTTAATTACTTATTTTGTGCACTTTTTGCA
>JAOBYH010265516.1:1645-16672 GCA_025403525.1 Umimayanthus kanabou | reverse complement strand
ACAACAACAACAACAACAACAACAGCAACAACAACAACAAACATTTTATAAAAAGGGTGCAAAGCTTTACCAACTGTACCAAATATGATTTTCCAAATGGTTGTAAATAATTAGTGTATGCCGTTTAGCATCCAATTTGTACATGGTTCACTAATTTTCATACTCTGATCAACTTACTAGCTGCTGCTGTCATGGTAGCGAATGCAAAAATTCAAACAGACGGTGCAAGATGTTGTACATACGGAGCAAGTTTTGAGTTCAGATCCTTGGGACACTGTTGTAGAGTGACTGACACATTAAAGTACACCTGAAACACAATGTTCGAGTTCAACACCATTCAGATTTGGTTGAAAAGAAAAACGCTGTGGAAGTAAGTGACTGAACAAAAAGTTAATTCTCCCAGGGTTGTAAAGAGATAATATAGGAAAACTCTGGAAAAAAATCAAGAACTAGATCAAAAGTCACTTACATCGTTTCTGCACTAGGGTCTTCCATACATTACAGTTGTGTTGTTACATTGTACACTGTGTTAAGAAGTCATATATTTCCCATAAAAAGTTCTCTGTAATCCATGTGCTAGAGGTTAAGTTTATAATTTACTAGTAAAACATCAAATATTATATCTGTTGTAGCCTTACTGAAATCAAACTCAACCAAAGTGAAATAACTACTCGGGCCCCATATGCATTGCCTTGATAAACCAGGCTTTTCAGTCTGAAAATTTTCAAGAGGCATCCCAGGGACAGCTTGGTTCTTTGTTTAGGAGTCCCAAAGGAAACTGAAGTTGATCTAACATGGTAGTTGTATGAGTTTCCTATCAATCTTCTGCATCCTAGCGATGCACAGAGATTTCAACTCTTGCGTCCCAAATTATTTTTTGGCATAAAATATTCATTCAAGTTTCTGCATTAATGAAAATCCTGATAAACAGGACTTCAACTCACATCTTCGACATGGAAGTAGCAAACAAGCTCAGAAGCTTGTCAAACACAACTGTCGCCTTGTTAATTTTTCAACAACACGAGGCTGTATTAACAGCCGAACTCGGCCTGATCTTGCCGTATTGTAATTCGTTTCTAAATTGACTGAAACAACGTACGTATACTTCGATCTCCCTTGTTCACTACAAATAGTATGGGACGTGCTACAAGTGAATTTCCGTTCAAAAGGAAATGTAACCATCTTTCAGCACGCGTCTGATCTCACGTACCGCATGCGAGCGTCTGGAAACTAATGGCGCGCGAGTCGAGCACTCTGACGTTTTGATTCTGCGTTTGTCATGATAATAAATGTATGTTTTTTAACGTTGTATCTGATCTGATTTAAATGTTCTTTAAAAACGTTTTTAAAAAACTGAATTTTTGGTTGCAACTGCCACCTTCAGAGTAACTCGGTTCTATTCTGATTTTATACATGCATGATTCTTCAGTCAAAATAAAAGCTGTTATGTAACTAGTGTTGCACGTGATAATAAATGTAGAAAAATATTGCGTAATTTTAAACGTAATGTGAACGTGACTCGTATTTCTTACACTTGCCCAAGTTGAACCACTTTGTGAGCATTAATTTTGTGAAGTGTTCAACTACACACTCATTAAACAGTTCATCTAGTTCTTAGACCTACAGTAACTTCTCAACCGGCGCAGTATATCAGCATTTAGCGCGGCATTACGTCTAGTAGGTTCAACTTCTGACATGATAGTCAATAAATTATTTACTGGGATACTTGTTTGTTGCTGTGGGCTATAACCGAACTTCCATCTCTATTTCTGGACGCATTGACGCATGCGCATCAGCCCTCTACACTACCAAAGGTAAAAAAACGGACTCGAAATTTCAACTTGGCTCCCTCCGGGCTGAGTAATTAAATCATTCTTGTGCTTACCTCCTTTCCAAGTTTGACATCATCACACTGCTTTGTTTCTGTCACTTGGTTATCACTGTAAACAAACCAGTTGTGTTAGTGTATACTTTGTACTGGAAGAATACAAACGAACTTTAATTATAACGACTTTCAAACAAGGCTTATACACATCCAGGTTTTCAGGTTTTTTTCCATAAATATATATACACACTGTGTTTACTTACCCACACTGTGCTCGAAAGTCTACATTAACATATGCAGGAGCATTATGTGTGATTAACTTCACAGTAGTCACAATTTTCTGCAAAGTAAGATTAATTTTTTAATCATTACAAAGAATAAAAAAACTATTGTGAGTATCAATTACCTGGAATTATCCTTTAATGTTCTTATTATTGTCTTTTTTGTTTACTTTTAATTATCTTGCACACTTTGCACACCCGCACTTCCTATGAACCACATTTTCCAGTTTAAAACCAGGTTGCAATTTTGGCAAAATGGAGAGCGAATTGGTAATTTTGAATGAATTTTTAACTTTATTTTTTGGATTTTAGATAAGTTTAAAATCAATTTTGGAGTTAATATTTAATGGCCGAATGCAAGCTCGTATGCTATCTGATGAGTTGTCCTTGCTGGCTCAGGGGCAGTGTTTATTGCATTCTATTAACTTTATTCCCTTTTAAATATCCTCTCCAATAACCCTAATCTCGACCAAAATTTGACGTATCCAAACCTTTTGTAAGTGGTTACCCCTTCACTTACAGGTAACACAGTTAGGTTTTCAAATAAATTTACAACGGATTATTTAGAAAATCTTCATCTGTCCTTACATTGTAACTTTCTTGAATTAGATCCACAATGTTTCCAGAGTCAGTGGCCAGTTTCCCTGTCACAGCTCCAAGATCAGACCACATTCTACTGATGCTCTGTAGAAACAGCATTTAATATCAGATTAAGCATTACTGTAATCGAATCTGTCAAAACAACTAAAGTGGTCTAGTTTGAAGTTGTTTGCAGTGGAACCAGATTGAAGAATTTACTTGTCTTCTGCGATGGATTAGTGTCCTGTCCAGGGGAAGTCACAGACTCTCATCCGCTTAACACTACGGAAACCGGAGATAAGCGCCGGCCTAATGGGCCACTTGGCTCGGGAGGGATTTAGCTTTAGCTTGCATCAGCTAATGATAAAAATATTTTATATGTAACTAAATGTACTTTCAACCTTACAGCCTTGTTTGGAACTGTATGATCACTACGTACAAGTTTACTTAATATTTGGGTTTTTTACAGCTATTAAATTAAAGTCTGTATCTGCACATTATTAAATTCCACTCTATGTACTATTTCTGACTTATAATGGTCTCTATTTCAAACAAAAGAGCAACAGACCTGCTCTCACGCTATACTTCCATTTTCCTTCAAACAATAATTTTTGTTGCTAGTAAAGACTTTTCCTCCATTCTATTATTTTGCTTTCTAAATCTGTTACTAGGTAGTTTTAATGGAGAACCAAAAATAGGAAATAGAACATACAGAATATAATGAAATAACATTTCCAGTGACTGCGAAAATGGGTTGAATCTGGTTTTCTCTCAGTTTCTGATGCAGCTGTGCAATGGTTGGATAATCCTGGGAAGACAAATGTTAAAAGCACAAACAATTAACATACATATACAGGTGACTGTACTTTCTCTAGCTTATTCACATGCAGGCTGAATATAATGTATTAGGATACATTATACACAATAAAATACTGTAACAATAGACTGCAATACAATGCAATATGTACATCATGACACAAAACTCTTGGTGTTGACAAGACATTTGCAAAAGTAAAGAACTACTACCTTTTGGTAACAGAAATCTCTGAGCTTTACCCTTTCAGCCCCAGCCAGTTTATCAGTAGCTGTACGTAAATTATCTTGATATTATGCACACAAAATAAGTTGTTTGGTAATGAGAAAAAGGCAAATTATCAGACACAGCAATTCATCCAAGATGGTAAACAAAATTATCCAAACCTGTTTACAAGGAAGCTACAGACTAAGACAGCTAAGGCGAAATCAGCATTTTGCCATATGGAACGTTTGAGGGTGAGACACTTACCTATGAACAAAGTTGCCATAACTATGTTTACCTGCTCGTTAGACTTGGTATACTCTTCATAGTTCCCCCTACTTGCCAAGTGGCATCTCATATCATTAGGTATCACAATCCCTCCAAGCTGAAATTGAGTTTCATAAAAAGAACTTTTACAACCTATCATGGCACAAAATCAAAATGTTTCAGATTCTAACAAACTATTTTGTATATACAGTATTATTGCTTAAGATTATTTTCCACAACTTTATAGGAATCTGCAACATTGGGCACAAACGGAAATGATAAATAAAATGTGTACTTTATCCACTCCAGATCATAATTTACATTTCAGTCATATCAAGTTACACTTCATTTCAATTAATAAAGTAGAAGTATGAATATTAATAGCAATCATATACATGTAAAATAATATATTAAGTATAAATTTAGCAATTATATTTCGTTAACTTTCTTTTCTTTCTGGAGCTGGCTCCCTGGAATAACCCAAGGGGTTAGAAAAATTCAGAGAGCCAGTCTGTTCTTTGTTTTTTTCTCTGAATTATTTTTTCAATTATCTAGATCAAAATGAGCATTACTAGGTAAATTCATTCTCAAGCAATGTTTTTATTAATAGTTTGCAAGATAACAGCTTCGAGTTCTTGTTTGAATTGTGATGTTGACAGTATTTTGTATGATTCACTTAGAGAGTACCATGTTTTAACACCTTGGTACCTAGGCAGAAATTAGTTCATGGTTTGGGCAGAGAAAAGTGTGCCTTGAGGCAAGTCTCATATTACACAAGTGGATCTGGTCGATAGGCATGAAAAGAAATTGTTGAAGTAAGATCTATTGTAATAGATGGTTATAATATCTACGCATAAAAAGAGTAAGGTGAAATGTTACTAGCTAGGTCACTGATATTTGAGAGAGCAAGTTTTTTGAAAATTGGGTTTAAATGAGCATCATACTGTACTTTCGAAATGCCATAATTCAAATTGCTTTTTTTTGTAAAGTTACAAGGGGCTTCAGAGTAGAGTTGTAGGTACATCCCCATATAATCATAGTTAAGAAAAGGATCTTTACTTCCTAAGGAATAGCATAATATGCTCTTACATGTAACTCGGATTGGCAAAATAACTGATTCTTGAGAGAAGGCCAAATGATTACTTCTTTTAGTGAGCTTTCAAGCTTACTGTAGGTGGGTATAAATGAATACACCAAGATATTTGATATGGTCAACTTTTCTAGAGATTTGTTATTTAATTGAAGGCTAATGGCAACATCGATCTTCTTTTGTAAGGGATGAGAAATGACAAAATTTGCCTTTTCTACATTTTTAATAGATAAGTTGTTAGCACATAACCATGCATGAACATTTTCCAACTCAGCGTTAATGTTCTGCTCCATCCCTTGTAAATTGCAATTTGGTAAAAAAGATTTGAATCGTCAGCAAAATGATGGAAACCATAATTATTGTTAGATTAGATCAGAATATACAAGGAGGTGGTGTTTGTATTTACAGTATATCAAAACAGATATTGGCTTTTCTGCGAGATTAGATTTGGCGGAAAAATCTCTTGAAACGCTGACAACTGAGATACGAAGGTACAACTGCAAACCATTTTTAACTTCCACCTGGTATAGACCACCAACAGTCCTGTTGAATTGTTTGAAGGTTTTGAGAAAGCATACATGTAATTGGTCACATAGATAGCCTAAGCCTAATCCAGTTCTATTACTAGGGGTCATTAACACTGATTATCTGAGTGTGAAGGATTTTTTTTATAAACATCTGTAAGTTTTGATTTAGAGTCACAAGATCTACTCAAATAAAAACCATCATTCTCCAGTACAACATTTCTCTAGAATTCTAGCTGTCTCTGAAGAAGGATTAAATACAGATTGGCCAGCTACAAAACAAACAGATCTGGACTCAGCATGTTCTAAAAGAGAGGGTCTGACAGAACCAAAATTCTAAAAGAGTGTTCCGGAAAAGAGTGTGCTTAAAAATACTATGTGTTTTTTTAAAAGCCCCTCTCACAAACCCTCACCTGATCATGATTGTAATAATTATGACATCAGGTCACAATCACACATCTTTGGTAAATGCAAAGAATTATTAAAATGCATGTACTGAATTCAGTTTCCACCTTTTGGTTTTATACAAAAACAGTACAAAAATATAATTGAGGTATCTTCCAGTGTACTGGCAGATAGGGTTTATATGATTGTATGCATGATAATTTGCATTTACCAACATGTAAGTAATGTATCAGTTTTAGAAGAATTTAACTACATGTACCCTGATTTTTGTCACACCATCTTCATTTGATAATTTTGCTGGTTAATGTTGACTCAGGGCGTAATTTAATTTGTTTAGATTGTTGTATCAACCAGAGAAACTTTATTCTGTTTAGAAACCTCGGACCCAGAACTTTCCAGGCCAACTGCGCACAGGCTCGGTGGCCCAGCATATTTCCTCTGGCGGCCATGGGGTCGTTGTCTCTTTCGAGGTTATACTTTCAGAGTTAAGTGACTTGTTGGATTGTACAATGTAGGATCTCGATACATAAATAGAACATGGTGACCCCGATGTCCGAACAAGCCTTTTGAGATTATTTAGCACAGGGTCTTTCTGCAACAAGTCTGATTTGAAGCGTCGTCTACGCGTCAACAACAACTGAACTATCAACTTGCATCGTCACGGAAGCTGTTTATTAACTGAACATGCAACTGAAAATTACACGTTGCAGGTAAGCTTGTGTCGAGTGGTCGTAGACAAACTCATCCAGTGCTATAAATTCTTTTTCTCAGAAACATTATTATCTAGAAAGTGATTCAAACTCGCTTTGTCAAGCATATTGTTGAAATCAAATATTTCGGATATGGCCGCCGAAGGCGATTATGTTCCGCACACAAGTGTCGATTGGACATCAACAAATGTGTTCTCACAATTCAAACTCTGGCGAAAAGAGGTGGAGAGGATTATATATGGGCCTCTCGCATCAAGATCAGACAAAGTGAAGCTTAACCATGTGTATATCTGGGCTGGTGCTCAGGCAGAATCCCTTATCGAGGCAAGAACAAGTGAAGATCCGACCATCACTATTACGTCTCGGTCCATTCTCTTAGATCAACTGGCAGCGTGTATTACCCATCCAACGTTCTTTAGGGGACAATGAGAAGAATTTTAAAACGCCAAACAGAAACCTGGTGAAAACACAACAGCTTATTTCTCAAGAATTATGGACCTCTATCGCCAAGCCGAGTTTCCTCAAAACTCAAATTTTATTATTGCAGACAAATTAATTCATGGATGTGCGAATAAAGAGTGCAAGAAAAAACTCATGGCGAAGACGAAAGACATTTCGACGAAAGAATGTCTTGAGATCATGAGGAAATTTGAATCTGTTGACGCCACAATGAAGAAACTAGACGTATCAGATGAAGCAAAAATTGATGCATCCTATGCCCAAGATCCAACAAAAAGATCCCAAAGAAATGGTTCAAAGGGTAAACATTCTCGCGATAAATGTCCTGCCAAAAACTCAACATGCCGGTTTTGCAAGAAACAAGGCCACTTTGAGCGGGCATGTCTCCAAAAAGAAAGGAAGTTAAAGAGCCAACACATGGTAGAAATGATGTCAGACCAGGACAGCAGCAGTGATTGTGGAGACAACTTTGATCTCGGCCCGGTGACAGTAGACGCTGTCAGAAGTACTGAGGCCCGTGAAATATTTGCACCTGTCATGTTCCATCCTAAAGAGAAACGGGGCACATCAGTTTCCATCAAGGGCACACCATGGTGTCCTGTATGTCAGCCTCAATGCTACCACAGCTAGGACGATCCACTAATGATCTAGAGCCCAGCCATGCAATCATCAGAGGTATGTCCGGGACAGACCTCCAGAACTGCGGAACTATAGATATCAGCGTTAGCTGCAATGACATTACTGCAAACACGAAATTCTACGTTACAAAATGCGAGTGTGCTTTCGTTCTCGAACTCGGCTTTTGTAAGACATTCAAGTTAGTGTCTGTCGCCTCTGTGTGCACACAACACAGCATATCTATGGAAACACAGGGGATGGAGGCTGTTCTTGTCACAAACGAGTCAGAGGCCAACTATAGCCAGCTCAAGAAGAAATGGAACAAGCACCTTCCAACTTGGAAAGAAAACGGGGAACCCTCTGGAGGATCTAAAACAGATCTTTCCTGAAACCTTCGATGGGCAAGTCGGTCGATTCGAAGGTGAAGTTAATCTCAAAGTTTCACCCGATGCCAAACCAACCCAGCTCCCGCCTCGAGCAGTGCCTCAAAGCATCATCTCAGATCTTAAGAACGAACTAGACAAAATGGAAAAAGAAGGAATTATTCGACCATTCCCAGAAACAACAGACTGGCTACACAACTTAGTTATTGTCAAGAAGAAGAGTGGATCCCTCCATTTATGTCTCGACCCAAGGAATCTTAACAAGTACCTCATTCGCAGCGTGCACTACACCGCATCCTGGGAAGACGCACAACACAGCTTCGTGAACGGACAGTACTTCTCCACACTCGATGCCAAGAGTAGGTACTGGACCAAGCAGCTGGACAAGCAAAGTCAACTACTCACTGCTTTCAACACGCCCTTTAAGAAGTACTGCCTCTTTCGTCTGCCGTTCGGACTGTCAGTGTCTTCGGAGATCTGCGAACAAATGAATCGCGTTCTGTCGGGTATTCCTGACACATTCCCATGTGCAGACGATGTCAAGGTGCAAGGTTCATCTGAAGAGCGTCACGCCGGATATCAATCTGCTGGAAACTGTCGAAAGAGCGCAACAAGCCGGTCTGAAGTTTAACCTGGACAAATGTGTCATCAAGAAAAGAGAGGTAGAGTACTTCGGCCGAGTCACTGCTCACTGCTCTATCAAACAAGCAAGAACTGCAAAGCTTAGTGGGATCAGTGAGTTTTCTATCCACCTTCATTCCTAACTTGACAAAGAAAACCTATCTTATGCGCAGTCTGCTCAAACGAGACACTCATTTTCTTTGGACCAGCGATATGCAGAAAGAGCTTGACACTATCAAGACAGACGTTGCTCATGCCGTTAAGCTTATCCACTATGATCCCTCCAAACAAGCTGCCATCGAAACCGACGCATCACAGAAGGGTCTCGGGGCAGTGCTAATGCAAGAAGGCAAACCCGTGCGTTTTCTGAGCAAAGCTCTCACGCCTGCTGAGCAAAACTATGCCAAAATAGAACGGGAACTGCTCGCTGTACTTTTTGCATGCGAGAAACTGCATACCTACACCTTCGGCCGTGAAATTCTTGTGCACACCGATCACAAGCCCTTGGAGGCAATTTTTCAGAAGCCAATCAGTTTGGCACCAGCAAGATTACAACGAATGCTGTTGCGACTTTCCACTTACAACCTTCAAGTGAAGTATGTTGGATCCAAGAGCGTGTTACTTGCTGATACGCTTTCCCGTTTAGTGAAGCCAAACGAAACCACCAAAGCAATTCCTGGCCTAGACATAAGCATCGCACAAGTGCTAAAGGTAGAACCAACTCGCCTAGAGTCCCTACAAGAAGAGACGAAAGTTGATCCAGCGTTAGCAGAGTTGTCAGACCACATCATCACTGGTTGGCCTGACAGCATGCAAAATTTGCCACAGCACCTGCACCCATACTGGTGTTTTCGTGATGAACTGACAATCCTGGATGGCCTTGTAATGAAAGGAAGCAGAGTGGTAATACCACGTAGCATGCGAGCTGGCACTCTCAACCGTCTACACGATGCACATCAAGGCCTAACCTCCACACTTCAGCGTGCCCGACGAACAGTCTATTGGCCCAAACTCCAGGATGGCATAACAGAAATGGTGCAGCAGTGCGAATCCTGTCAACGGCATGGCAACAAGAAGCATGCAAACCAGAAAGACAGCTCACAACAACACGCCCGATGGAATGGATCTAGTTTACTACAAAGGAGACCATGTCCTTGTTACGGTAGATTACTTTTCCGGATTCATAACTTACGATATAGTAAGTGATGAAACAAGTCAAGCTGTGATGAAGACGCTCAACAATATCTTCAGGAAGTTTGGACTGCCAGAAAAAAACATATCCGACAATGGTCCCTGTTTCTCGTCTGATAGTTTCCGAAACTTTTGAGAGCAGCTCGACATCGGTCACCTTACGTCAAGTCCACACTATCACCAGAGCAACGGTAGAGCAAAAGAGCAGTTGCCACCGTTAAGAAGATCTTAAAGAAAAGCAAGAGCGACGTAGACATCACAAAGAGCATCACAGCTTACCTTGACACTCCGGTGAATGACACCCTACCCTCACCTGCTGAACTGTTTCACAACAGGCGAATAAACACACGATTTGGTATGAGCATGAGGCCAGCCCCACTGACAGACCAGCAAAAGATTGGTCTCAGTAACAAGCGCTCTACACACTCGAAGCCGTCAAAAGAGAACAAGGTGAGCTACATGCCTAACCAACCTGTCTGGTCTACTGATGATGGTTCAGATGAATGGAAGCCAGGATATATCGAATCGAAGGACCAAACACCAGACTCGTACTGGATTGTCAACACCAAGAGCAAGCGAAGGCTAAGACGTAACATACATGACATCAAACCACGCTATGCAGCTATCACACAGCAACGACCCCAGCCTTCAACCCCTTCGACAGAACCGGCAGCTTGGGCAAGAAACTACAACACACTGCTAGTATCACCAATAGCGTTGCCGGAGGTGAGCAGTTCAGTCAATCTACCCCCAGATGACTCATCTACCATGACTTCTTCACCACCCACATCAACGGGTCATACACACTGCGATGATACCCTGAGAGCCAAGAAACAAGTACCTGAGTCAACTCGACCAACTACTGAAGATAACACAAGGACAGTGCCTAGTGATCATACACCAGAAGAAAGCACAGAAGACTCCCAACCAGCAATGGCTAGATCACGATTTGGACGCCAAATCAGGTCAACTAAAGACCCAGACTTTGTTTATGGCATAAGCTATGTTTAAACTTGGTGGAGACTTGTCATTTAGAGATCGCGCATCGATCTCAGAACGTTAGTTGTTGTTCATTACAGATTACACAACAATAGTGTGACTTTAACTTTTGTTATGTTTAGTCTGGTTCTGAAACTATTTCAAAGAGGGACATAATTTAATTTGTTTAGATTGTTGTATCAGCCAGAGAAACTTTGTTTTGTTTAGAAACCTCGGACCCAGTACTTTCCAGGCCAACCGCGCACAGGCTCGGTGGCCCAGCATATTTCCTCTGGCGGCCATGGGGTCGTTGTCTCTTTCGAGGTTATACTTTCAGAGTTGGATTGTACAATGTAGGATCTCGATACATAAATAGAACATAGATCAGACTCATTATAATGTTCCAGACATCCTAAATATATTGGACATATTATTTATACATGTAATAATTATATATGTTTCCCAAGTCTTAAAATTTCTGCATTGTTTTTTGTAGGATTTTGAACACCCCCATCCCTGGGGACTAGCTAGCTAGTACCATAATATGGATATTTTCTGGAACTAACAACTGACTCAAAGAAATGGCACCAGAAACTTACCTAAAAGTTGTACTCAATAAACAGAACGACATTTCTCAAACTTGTGTTAGCCAACTTAATACCTTTCCATCACCAGCCACATGGAATGGAGCATCCGTTACAAACACAACCAGCCGTCGAGATTTATCCTTAGCCAGCCAGCCTATTGCCTGCAAAAGTTTACAATCTTCTAAATAAATGTTTCCCACACACTGTGCTATTACATATACACCATTAAGTACTCGACATATAAAATAAGTTAATTTGCGTTCGTGATATATATGCACCTTCGCGTTTCTCACTCATCCATGAAGTCTCAAATAAAATTACTTGCATACATGTTGCAAATAAAAGTAAAATTTCTATTAATGGCTAAGATGGTAGACCTGCCAACATTACAATGTAGCAATGATTCATTTACAGTTTTTAATATTAATTTAAGCACCTTTTCCTTGGCTGCTCAAAAGTACAGGGATGGTTTACCTACTTTATAATTACCCAGAGATGGCTCAAATTGAAATTAATATTTTCAGTCCTACAGTTATAGCTACTGTTACAAGTACATACCAGTCTATAGATAAGGAAGGAATCCAATCATTTGTTCGAGTTTAAACACTTGACTCAAGGTGCTTAATACCCACTTTTGAGCAACTGCACGAGGCTTGGAAGTTAGATTTATTGACTTTTATACTAGGTTTTTGGATTGAGTACATTCAAGGAGCTCAGGATCAGGAGGGGGCATGGGGGATGGATAAAGGACAAGGGATTGCAGTACTTATTATTTATAAATCATTTTATCACTACAGTAGCCAAGTAGTTGAACTAAATTGAAAGTTCTTCTGAGAGATTATTATAGAGCAGCTCATTGTTTCCGTTAACAAATCGGATCCATGTTACTTTCTCTTGTAGCTCCTGCCTTTCGGGAAAATAACCACTCTTATTTCTCTTCTGATCTGAACTTTGCCAGCTTTTGCATTTGTTTTGATTTTTAGTGTTCTTTAGATGGTGACATCCTAAACTTTTAATCTACACGCTTTTTTATAAGAATCAGTAACTTTCGGCTGAGGCTGGGCTGTTCTAAACTTTTTGGCGATTTCATCCTCAAACTGTTTTTAAATTATTGTTCATATTTCCTGATATTTCCAAATAGTGGGTTAGCCTCCCGGAACAATTTAGCAAAAAGAATAAAAAGTATAGTAATCATTTTGAACAGGGGTGGGATTTAACAGAGCTTTTAGGTTTACTTCAGGCTTATTTAATTTGAAGGTGACAGGGAAACTAAGACTTGTTAACACAGTGTTAATTATAAACTAAGTTATGATTGAAATAACTCACAGCTTCGCACGCTGCCACCTGCATCAAAGCATCAAAGCCTCCTTCCGGTTCATCCAAGTTTCCTGAGATGTTTTGACTTGAGACTTGATTCTACAAGTATATCATATACACAACTTACATAACTGTAAATCTCCTACCATCTTTGGGCTGATTTTGGATGAGATCATCAAGTGATTAAATGTATACATTAGCAACTTAAAAATTAATTATAGATTTAAAACTAATTAAATGTGTTTTGGGTGAAATCCCTTCTCAAATATAACACATGCTTTTTGACCTTTAACCCTGTGAACTGGAACCCAGGTTTCCTCTAGTGAATGAGAAAAACCTTTTCTGCTAAAGTAACAATCTGTATAAGAGGTACATGTAGGCAACTTTCTATTGTTCTGTGGCTTTTAGCTTTTATGCATGTACATTGTACAGTGGAACCCTGATATAAATATAATGAACCCCGATCGATATAACTAAAACCATGGTATGACAAACCAAATTTTGGGTCCGGAGGCCACCTTTTACCCCAATATATTGAAGTTCACAAAACAAGTACAAGTATTTGACATACTGCACTGAAATTTCCAGTGAGAGTTTTATCTGTTCTTTGTATCAATCATGTGCATCCCGTGCTCAATTTTGGCGAATCTTGCTTCCTGGGAGCAGTTTTCCCTGAATCCTGTGCCATTTTTCAGTGAAATCTCAGATTCTGAGAATACCCTTCCAGACTCTGTTTGTATTTGTACAATTTAGGATGTTTTGATTTTAACATTAGCAATTAACCCTGGTATAACGAAGTTTTTCGTAGTTTTTCAGTAAGTTCGTTATTCAGGATTTTGTTTGAAACAAACCCCCGTTCTTATAACGAAGTCAATTGTCCAGTCTCTCAGCACTTCCTTATATCGGGGTTCCACTGCAGAGTGCTTTTATTTCATACAAAATTGTCATTCATGACTTTGAAATAAAAGGTTATATGAAACGATTTTTAGAGCAACATTTCTTTTGTGCTACAATATTTCATACAATCCTGAGACTCCAAAACAACAGCCAAGAAAAAACTCAAATTTTCTATGTTCCTCACATGGAAGTTTTGTTATATACTGACATTAAAATTCAGGATAGTTTTCACTATAGGATAATGAATTAAGTGAACTAGGGAGAAATAAATTTATGTGATAGCTGATGGAGTTACGGTAGATTTTCATCATTTTTAGCCAGTCGGTTTCATCTTTACAATCAGTTTAAACATTAATACATTTACCATAATTTGCACCTTTCTGCATCCCTTGCATCTAGACTGCCTACATGTACTTCTTTCTTGGACCATTGTTCAATTTGCTTCTCAGACAGTGGAAAATCACACTTAAGTTGCAAACTTAGTTTAAAGGCTAAAAACAACTTTGTTTTATAATTGTATTTTCAAAAGTAAATATTTGTACAAACTCTTGTTTTGCTCAATACACTCACCTCAAACAATGTACTGTTCTTATTGAGTTTGAGAATATTCCTATACCCATAACTAGGAATACAGTGTTGGGTGTCCAGACAAGGCTTCTTCTTTCTGTTAAATGCAATGCCATAGGCTACAGTTACATGTAGAACATAACTCATAACTCAATTTTTATGTACAGAGCTCAGCAAAATATTTATATTTCTAGTTTCACTAGTATATGATTTATTGTTGTGTTGCTAATTATAGTGTGGTATTGTTGTTTTTAGGTTATTGTAAATAATGGGTGAAGAGCCACCATGTGGAGATACTGTTGTTAAGGTCATTATTATTATTATTGTTATTATTATTATTATTATTATTTTAATATTGAACATTATTATACTTCAACTGTTATGTTAGTACCAATCTTGTTCTTGTGTCCCTTATTAGCGAGGTCAACCTTGCTAGAAGCAACGTACACAATTCATAAAGTAACTACTACATACAGACTGTGTACTACTCTTTAAGTATTAAAAGACAGTATTTTCAAAGTTGAACAACTGGGCCCTGAATGACAGTCACTAATTTATGATCAATTTCCCTATTCTCAAATTCAATTAATATCCATTTTTTTGTACTGAGTGAGGTATAATGTACTGTTAGAAGAACAGGTGGGGAAAAAGCAGTACCTGTTATGTTTATGATTTTCATACAAATGAACTTACTCTGTTCTGAGATAAGG
>JAOBYH010264405.1:0-16697 GCA_025403525.1 Umimayanthus kanabou | reverse complement strand
AATAAAATAAAATAAAAGTAAAAATAAAATAAAAATAAAATAAAAATAAAATACACTTCTCCTGTTATGTCGTGAAGGACAAGGACTAATCCTATCCTTCCTTTTATTTTTATCTTTCAGGATTTTTTCCACACCTGTTTAATGAGACACGAAATGCAAAGTATGTTGGCGAATTACCTGATGCGCAGTACTACGACCCCGACGGAATGTCTGTAGATGAACGACGTAAGGTTTTTGAATGGTACGACGACCTTAAAGCTACAAACTACGTCTTCGTCATGGAAAAAGACATCGTAGACTACTGTCGGTCTGACGTGGATATTCTTCGCCGGGGGTGTCTACAGTTCCAACAAGTGTTTCAGGAGACGACTGGCTTGGATCCTTTTGCCAGATGCATAACGATCTCCTCAGCTTGCAACTTGGTCTTGCGGAAAAACTTCCTTAAGCCGAATACTATTGCCGTATTACCGTCAACCCGCAGCATTGACAAACAGTCTGTCCTAGCCATCAAGTGGTTGATCTACCTTGAACACCTACACGGTATCCGTATTCAGCATGCCCAGAATGGAGGGGAGTACCACGTAGGCCCTTACCATGTGGATGGTTTCGACTCTTCGACAAACACCATTTTCGAATTTCATGGTAAGTTTTTCTATCATGTATATGTGCACATGTTGTGTATTTTTTTGCTCGATGAGAAAAAATATAATCGAAAACATTATTTTTAACAATTATTTCAGGCTGTCTGTACCATGGTTGCACCAATTGTTACACCCGTGTTACCATCAGCCCTATCACCAAACATACCATGGAAGAGTTGCATGAAAAGACTCTGGAGCGTAGACGGTACCTGGAAAGACAAGACTATGTAGTGACTGAACTATGGGAATGTGAACTGAATCGTCAGCTCAAATCTAATCCTGAAACACAACAATTCTTCGACAACCATCAATTATCAGAGCCCCTGGAGCCAAGAGATGCATTCTACGACGGGCGCACGAATGCTAGCAGATTGTACTGTGAGGCCGGGCCTGACGAGAAGATCAAGTACGTGGACTTCACCTCCCTGTACCCCTGGACCAACAAGACACAGTTCTACCCTATTGGCCACCCCGTGATACTGACAGAAAACTTTGAACCGCTAGAAAACTACTTTGGATTGGTCAAATGTGAAGTTCTCCCTCCCCGAGGATTGTACTATCCCGTGTTACCACACAAGAGTAACAGCAAGCTCATGTTCCCGCTGTGTCGTACGTGCGTGGAGACCTTAGCACAAGATTCTTGTAAACACACAGATGAAGAACATACTCTCAAAGGTACCTGTTGCCAGATGCATAACGATCTCCTCAGCTTGCAACTTGGTCTTGCGGAAAAACTTCCTTAAGCCGAATACTATTGCCGTATTACCATATTTTCACTCGGCATGCTAAGATAACTTTCAATTAATTGTGTTTACAAGTCATTATGATACTTTATAAGCATTATTCTAGTATCACTGTTTTTGTAATTATTGCATGCTATACTATTTTATTCCTTTATTTAGTATCATGTTTAATTAGTTTTATCCGATGTTATTGCATTTGTAGTTCTATTTAGCTTAAAGTAGTTCTCGTATTTTTATTGCTATTTCAGTTCGAACCGACTTCTGTTATCGAATTAAAGCGACATACCAACTTGTTTTAACTACTTATCAAATTGTATCAACTTTTAGTCATCGACTCATCTATCAGCACTTTTCATGTACGTTATCAACCTAAAGGAACAGAATTTGGACTTAAAGAATTTGAATTTAAAGAATTTGGGTGTTCCTGTTGACCTATGCGTCACATAGTTGAACTAGAACCAAACTTGTCATTTCAACGGAGATTAAGTAAGATTAACAACTCACAATGGAGACTGGAAAGGAACAGTCAATCGATCAATTGAAATCTGCTCACGGTCACGTGAAGGGTAGGATTACAAAATCTGTAAACAAACTCAAGGAACATTTATCTACGAATGAAAGCATGGAAACTATCGAAAATGGGGGCATAGAATTAAATAAAATTCTGAAAGAGTTTGACCAGGTGCATGGAGCGTATCATCATAATCTCAAAAACCGAAGAAGAAATTAAAGAGATTGGAATTTATTATCAATCAGTCCACAAGTTAGTAGACGAAGTTCAGGGAAAAATCATGCATCATCTAGCAACTTGCCAAATTGAGCCACTCACACTGCCTCAAGACAATGAACTTCCGAAAATTAAACCTCAGGATTCTGTCAGCATGGTCGGGCCGAGTGGCAATAAGTCCAAGGTGGGGTCTGGAACTAGTTGCGTGGTTAGCGCGAAATCTAAAGTCGCGGCAAAAAAGGAGAAATTACTCGTGCAAAAAAAAGAAATGCAAGAACTTGAAATTCAGGAACTGCAATTAAAACAGAAGAAATTGGCACATAAAATGCAAGCCAAAATCACTGCTGCTGAGGCTGAAGAGAAAATCTATGAAGAAGGGAGTAAAGGCAGCCACGCAGGCGAGTCCTCCACCTCCAGTGCGAAATCCAGCAGTCTTCTGGAATTGGACAAAGCCAAGCAAGGCAAAGCCATGCTACCTAAGAGTTAACCCCTTAACCATGGTGTACCTGAATGGCTACCCAACCAGTCTACTCCTCAGCCATCTTCTATGCTGAATTAGTCCTTCCAGAAGTTGATGGAGTCTCAGCAAAATCAAACCCATTCACTACAGCAGTTGGTATAACAACAGCAACAGACTGCAATGGCTCTAACCCACCCTCAGCCAAGAGTACCTATCTTCAGTGGTAACCCCATCATTTACTGCAATTTTATAACAGCGTTCAAGCAGTTAATCGAGCAGAAGACTCCCAGCCCAAGCGCCCGCCTGTACTACCTATTTCAATTTACAAAAGGAGAGTGCAACAAACTTGTTAGGAGCTGCCTGTCCTTGGAAGAAGAAGAAGGCTACACCGAGGTGCTATGTCTTCTGAAAGAACTTTTTGGTCAAGACTAATGAATCACCACTGCCCATCTACAAAAACTGATCAGCGGCCCTCCAATCAAGTCTGACAACAAAGCAGCCCTGCAGCAATTTTTGACCCAACCAACAAGCTGTCAGAACATTCTGCAAGAGATCGGCTATCTCAATAAATTAAACAGCCCCGACAACCTGAAGAAAATCTTTGACCGCCTGCCATATTGGCAGAGACTAAAATGGCGCAATGCTGTGGACTGGATCATCGAAAATGAAAGTTGGGATGTAACTGTGCAAGATATCACAACATTCGTCACAGCCAAGGCAAAAGCCGCAACCCTCCCCATCTTTAGCAATGTAACAAATGACAAATCTATACCAGAGGCAGCCAAACCTACCCTAAGAAGCAAAGCCGAAGGATTATCTACTCAGAAAAAGCAAAATGTTGACCTCAATGCGCACTATGCAACAGCGAACATTGGCTATCGTGCTGTGATAAATTTTGCAATCAATCAAAGACTGCCAAGAAGTCATACGTGTGAAAAAAACTTTGCGCAAACTGTCGATTTTTCCAAGTCATTTTGTCTGCTCGTGTCCAAAGTCGAGCTTTTTTAAAGTCATGGTTGTACTGCTAAACATTCAACGTTTCTTCATCCAAAAACCAGTCCAGCACCAAAAGGTAGTTCTAACGCTACTGAATCAAAGTCGACCCAGGAATCAGCAGTCAATTCAACAAGCCCCAACAGCAATGGCTATGTTAAGACCAACTACCCAACCAGTGCCTCTGTTACTGTGCTTGCCATTGTACCTTTCCTAGTTAAAGCTAAGGGCATGAACAAAGAAACTGAAACCTATACATTCCTTGACAATGGGTCAAATACAACTTTCTGTACTAGCGATCTCCTGCAGAAACTCAACACTGAAGGCACAAAGGCCAAGCTTTCCCTCACCACACTCAAGGGCGAGAACAATCACAGTGACTGTGTTCGGGTAAATCTCCAGGTATCTGGTCTTGGACAAGAAAGTTCTGTTAATCCACCAATCGTCCAATCACATCCAAGCCTGCCTATCCCTACAGAGGCAATTGCTACCCAACAAAATGTCAACCGTTGACCATACCTGATGGTAAAAAAGTTCCCTATCATTGAAGCTGAGATAGGGTTGCTTATTGAAAGTGACGTGCCACAAACCCTTGAGCCATTAGAGGTTAGCTTTCCGCAGTCTACCTCGCTGGGTGTATACCTGTTGTAGACTTGCCCCATTGTACTTTTTTTAATTTACCATATTAAATATTTACATTTGTACAATGAAAGCCAATAAAAATTAAAGATTAAAGAAAGAAGGTCCCTATGCAACAAAAATTACTCTTGGTTCGGTGTTCAACGGTCCCTTGGGTAGAACCCCAACAACTTTGTTGGTTCAAGAAAAAGCTCCACTTGGTAAGTAGAGCAAAAACTGGCAGGAGAACCAACTCACTGCTTCATCTTGAAGCAGAGCTCTTCTCAGAAGAAAGAATTTTAGATACCACATGGGGGCGACTGAAGTTACATAAAAATCTAAACCAGACGCAAGGTCCAACTTCAAATGTTAAAATTTAGGAAAAATCTAAAGCAGTAAACAACACTTGAGCATCCAATGCAGACTCTTTTGCAACCAGTTCAAGGTACTGTATCTCAAAAACAAACCGTTAACAGACCAATCTTGGTATACCAAAATCTACATGAAATTAGAATATCAAAAGCGGTGTGCTTCATCCAAAATTCCATATTTCAGGCTGATAAAAATAATTTTTAATGCTTTTCTTCTGTCAAAAGTTTGTTATATTAAGAAGCCAGCGTCAATGCATTTTAGTAAGATTAGTTCAGAATAAAAATTATCACAAAAGTCATATGCATATACCTGTTATTACCTGCTGATCACCAGTTAATACCAGTGGATATTTTGTAATCAGCTGCTCAATTTTTACCAGGATAAGTATTTATTTATTTATTCATTCATTCATTCATTCATTGTTTGTTTATAGTTTTTATCACACTGTTTAAAGAAGGTAGAAAAGAAAAAAACTGACAGGGAAAATAAGTGGTATGGCTTGCACAACAGAGCTTGGCTCAAAATTAAGTGTGGTCGTTGAAAAAGAAAAAGAAAAGATACAAATACATATAATATACTGAAATATCCATTCCAATAATCCTGACTAATAGCAACACGATGGCGATGTGATGCTATGTGCTGAGTGACATTTAGGGCAAACAGATCATCTGAAGAAAATCAGTTGTGGAAACAAAAATTGCACCAAACATAAACAGTGTGGAAAAACGACATGCACGTGTTACAAAAGATGTAAAAGTTGCAACAAAGAATACATTGTTGTAGATGATCAACCACATGAATGTTATATGAAAGTGTGCTCTAACTGTGGTGAGAATGTACCGTGGAAACACAAGTGTTTCATGCAACCCATTGAAAAAAAAGGAAGATGGAGAGGATGAGATGAAAGAGATGATATTTTTCGATTTCGAGTGCATGCAAGAGACGGGGATACATGTCCCAAATCTTGTAGTGGTACAGGATGAGAGTGGAGATGAGGTGGTTTTCTATGGAGATGATGCAAATGACCAATTTTGTAAATGGTTATTTAATGATGATAAGGGATCCAACCATTGTGGCACACAATTTCAGGCGTTATGACGGTGTTTCATATTGAATTGGTTGTTGAGAAACGGTGTTACTTGTGAGCCACTGATGTGTGGTGGTAAAATTCTATCTTTGAGAGTTGGCAGGAATATCACAATTTTGATAGTTTAAATTTTCTTTCCATGGCACTCAGTAGAATGCCAAAAACATTTGGCATCACAGAGCTAAAGAAAGGGTACTTCCCACACTTTTTCAACACGAAAGCGAATCAAGATATGTCGGTCCGATACCTGATGTGCGCTACTATGGTGCAAATTCAATGAAACCTGAAGATAGAGAAATATTTCTCCAATGGCACCAACAGCAAGTAGACAGATGAGTAGTTTTCGATTTCAAGAAAGAACTGATTGAATATTGTAGATCTGATGTTGACATTCTGAGAAAGTGTTGCATGCAAATCAGAGAAGATTTTACGATCTGAATGAGATTGACCCGTTCAATTCCATCACCATTGCTTCCGCCAGCATCAACACATTCCAAGTGAACTTCTTGCAACTGCACGGCGGATACAGATCGGGTTCAACGCAGTCCAATTCCGCATATGAATGGCTGGCTTTCATGTCAGACAATCTGGGCTATGCAATCAGAATGGGCAGAAATCACCTGGAAGGCAAGGCGACGGTTGAAGGGTACAACGTGGACGGGTACTACGCACTGAAGAAGGCGGTCTTAGAATTCAACGGGTGCATCTACCACGGGTGCAAGAAGTGTTTCAAAGATAAAGAAATACTAAATCCCGTAAACCACATGTCAATGGAAGATCTCTACATTTCCATGCAAAAGAAGAAAGAAATTGGAGGAAAATTCACATCTGGGAATGTGAATGGAATGTGATGAAAGAATATAATGCTGAGGCAAAGGAATTCATGAAAGGATTCGATCTCGTCGCGCCGATGAAAGAGCAAGAAGGGATGTTCGGCAGACAGACGAATACTGTGAAGTTATATCACAAAGTGAATGAAGAACAGTGTGAGAAGATTTTCTATAATGTTACTTCTCTTTATCTATTCATCAACATGACAGGCGAATACCCAATTGGTCAGCCGATAATCTACAGTCAATTTTCCGCCCATTCAAGAAGTTTTCAGCATGGTGAAGTGTACAATCCTTCTGCCAAGAGGGCTCTTCCACCCCATGCTGCCGTGTAAGTACCACAACAAATTAATGTTTGTTCTTTGCAGAACATGTGCAGAAAATCTGAATCAAGAAAGGTGTTTGCACAACGATGACGAACGCAAGATCATGGGTGTGTGATACACTCCAGAGCTTCACAAGGCACTCGATCTTGGGTACAAGATTATCAAGATTCACGAAGTGTGGCACTGGGATGAGAAATCCACAGAGATTTTCAAAGGATACGTGAAGTGTTTCATGAAACAGAAACAAGAAGCATCCAGCTGGCCAAGTGACTGCATTGACGAAGCGTCCAAACAGGAGTATGTTGATGATTACCTGGAAAATCAGGGGATACAGCTGGAGAAAGGGAAGATCGTGTTCAACCCTGGAATTCGGAGCTTAGCCAAGCTGTTGCTGAACTCACTGTGGGGAAAGTTTGCACAGAACCCAAAGAAAGACAAATCGAAGTACTGTTACAACGCGGCGGAACTTCTGGAATTGATCTTTGACGACATTCTGATCGTGAAGAACGTCTACTTTTTCAGCAAAGAAGCAGCCTTCGTGGTTTACTGTGAGAGGAGAGTTCGCGGCGGAACTGCCCAACGCCAATGTCATCTACAGCGACTTCACCACCTCCCGGGCGCGTCTGCACCTTTACAAGTTTCTGGAAATTCTCGGAGAGAGAGTTCTGTATTTTGACACCGACAGTATTATCTACACATGCAAACATGACAAAGAACCATCTTGAAGATATGACAGATGAACTGGGAACCAATATCTACATCAAGGAATTTTCCTCAGCTGGTCCAAAGAATTGCGCATACAGAACCTCAGATGGAACCCAAGTTTGCAAGATTCGCAGTTTCACACTCAATTTCACCAATGCTCAAATCTTGAATTTGCAATCCATGATTAATGTGATTACCGAAGATCCCGAGGCAGAATTGGTGGTGCAAGATGATTCGAAGATCGTGAGATTCCAACCAAAGAGAAGTGCATACTGTTCAGCAGCAGAAGTACAAGATGGTCTATAACAAACGGGCACGTGTTCTGGATTCATTCATTACGTACCCCTACAGATACTGAAAAGGTAAAACGAATTGTTTATATAACTCAATATGGTTTTGCGACCAACGTTAGACATATCTCATTTATTCAAAGGTTTTGTAGTTCATTTAGCATGTTGCGGTGGAACTGTAGTGTTCTCTGATAACAAGAAAGAAGAAGATGCCAAAGAGAAAGAACAGAAGAAAGAAGGGTTGGATCAAGTCGATGGAGGAATCCCGCAACCGAGCAGATGGGATATTGCAAAAGCTCTACTATGATCCAAGTTCTGTTGCTGCTTTCGGCAGAGAAGCAAAGCTCGTGAGAGAAGGCAAAAAGAGAGGCGTTCCAGCATCCGAGACCAGAGAGTGGTTGAAGAACCAGTTGACTTACACTCTGCATAAACCCGTGATAAAAAACTTCAAGAAAAGAAGAGTTTTTGTCAATGGAATAGATGAACGGTGGCAATCTGATCTGGTGGATTTGCAATTTTGCTGTGATAAAGGTCATTGCGCACTATTTTTAAATTTTTAGTGCCCAGTACCTGCGCTGCCACTTTTGACCGACCAAATTTCCTATAGTAACTTCCCTTACTACTCATCACTATTTATTGTATATTTTACAATGTTTACAAATAACAGCAAAATAACAGGTAGCTCTCATAAAAAGAGATGAAACGCCAAAGTTTAGCATTTACAAGCACCCCTGGCTTTGAAGTTCTTTATCACCTCATAATGAAAACACAATTGATAGTTCAGACCTGTTCAGACTATAGCCATCCAGATACAACGTCAGACTTGGAATTCGGAATATTTTCAGATGCCCCGAAAATCTCGTGCTGAAATTCAAAGGGCATATCATGAGAGAGCAAATATATTATTGAAGGGAGATGCATATGTGGAAAGAGAGAGAATCCAAAAAAGATTGGCTATGTCCCAGTATCTGATCTGTCTGACACAACTGCTAAGAAATGCAGGACAGAACAAAGTCCGGAAACATCGAAGCCAGAAAAGGTTGCAGAATTGCTGAGAACTGATCATGAGGTTGCGGCAAAAGGGGTCGTATCACTAAAAGTTCCACCAACAACTCTGCTTCTACATCAAAATTGATTGCAAAGTTGGACTTTGAAAAACGGTCAAGGAAAGATGCCACTCAAAAGCGTGCCAGCAAAACTTTATCTAAAGCACACCACAAGATTAAGAAGTTGACCCAACAAAGTCAACAAATACAAGTTAAATGCTGGAAACTTGAGATGAGGCTCCAGCGCTCCAAATCCGCACCAAAAAAATCAAACAAGAAACAAGCCTGTAATACAATCAGAAGAGCATGTATGTCAAGAAGCAAGTCAAACGAAGAGCTTCGAAAATATGGCCTCAGCCCAAGACATGCCCCGTCTGCATTACGAAAAAAGCTTTTGTTTGCAAATGCAGTGGTACTTGTAAGAAATTCGCGATGCCACTTCAAAGAAATACGGAAAGAACAAAAAACTTGCACCAAAGATTATAGCGGGAAAAAATGTTGCCTCCTAAACAAGCTGAGCGTGAAACATGCCTCACAAGTCGTTCTTTGCAAATTGAGGAAAAGTGACAAAACCAAGTGGCAGCTGCAAAGTACCGTGCAAGAATTCCTTCGGTGAGATAACTCGCGAATGCTGCCAGGAAAGGCTGACTTCAAACAGGTCGATGGTGTCAAGCAGCAAAAATGGTACCTAAATGATTACCTGGACAATCTGTTCTTGAAATTCAAGGCCGAAAACCTGAATGTCAAAATTTCCCACTCACTCTTTTGTCAGCTATGCCCTAAGCACATACTGACAACCTCGTTCACCTCCCACAGTGCTCTTCCAAAGACGACCAAGGGCAGCTATGACAAGAGTGACTCAGAAGATGCAGCCACATTTTCTGCTGAAGAGTCGGATGCAGAGTCTTTTTATTGTACAAGTAGTGATCCAGCATCTGCATGCACGGATTCAAGTGACTCCGAGAATGAAATGTAAAATATTGTAAAGTGACATTATTGAGGTCAACGTTTAAACATTCCTACCAGGTGGAGATACACCTAAACTGCATCTTTGATATCATGTACCCTGAAGTGAACTAAACTGGCTTTTGTATTCCAACTGTATATTATATAAAGCTGATGTAGTTTTGTTTTGTTTATTGTATTGTGTTATATTTTATTGCTAATTTTCGACATAATTTTCTTGTTTAAAATGAGACTTGTACAAACACCGGACAGGCAACAGTTTTTTTTATTGCAAGCCTTTATCGCTTTCATATGTAGTTGCAGTTTTGACAACTAAAAACGTTATTTGTCACTCACGGTTCCAGAGTACATCATGTTAAAATTGAAATTCTGTTTGCAGCACTGGTCGTTAAAACATTTACATGTACTTCACCAACTTTAAAATACTTTAACGTACGTATACCAAAGACGTATATCTCAGTATTAAAAGCAAAAGTATGAGGAGTGCGATTAGCACGCCTGGACAACCCCAGGAGTGTGATTTGCAGCACGCCTGATTTCAACTCTGAATTGTATTCTCTTTTTTAAAAGAAAATTCTCTTTTTTAAAAGAAAACCAATTGTGGAGGTAATGGGTTTTTTTGTTCATGATAAGAAAATTCCATTTTACATGAATTTACTTTATTCGTCACAAGGCAGTTTTGTAGTTTATATAATCTAATTCAAGTTAAATATTTTGCTCATTCAAATTTGGGAGACTGGAACTAGTTCAATCTGTGCATGAGCAGTTGAAGTTTAATGCCATGCGCTCTCTCTCTTGAAATTAATACGGTTGAACTGCAGAGAGTTGGAATTTGGTTAACTTAAATGATGTGTAGTTAAATCTTCCTTTTTTGATCATCCATGTCAACCAACACACAGAGAAGTAGAAAATTCAGGGAAACTTTTTAAAAATGATGCAGACAAGCTTGAGGCCTATCGAAAAAGAGACAGAGAAAGAAAAGCAAAGAAGTATGCAGAAGCAAAGTCCAAGATGTCTGATAGAGAGAAACGGTGTATGAGTCAGTAGAAGTATAGAGCAAAACTGAAAAAGAAGAGCAATTTCCAAGAAGTGAGGATTCAACAGGGACATTCAAAAGCCCTCAAAGTCTTGGCAAAGCTGTGACAAAAGTGAAAAAAAAACTTGCCAAAAAGCCCAAAAGTTCCTCATGTAATTTCAAAGGTGGTACAAGGTCTCTCCCCTAGAAAACAAAGAGCAGTTTTGGAAGTATGTGATGAATCTGTGAAAAGACAAAAAGTCGAGGAAGATGACAGAAAGAAGAGGTCTGATGCAATGACTGATGATTAAATTAAAGAAGTTGAAGAATTTTTCTTGAGGGACAACATCAGCAGGATGTGCCTAGGCCGGAAAGATTTTGTGTCAGTCAAAACCCCTGAGGGCAGATAGCATCGCCAGAAAAAATTGCTGCTTGAGAATATGATGGAAGCCTACGAGCTTTTCAAGCAAGAATCACAAATCAAAGTAAGCCAGTCAAAGTTTGCACCATTAAAGCCCCCTCAGGTGCTACCAATGACCATGCAAGATCAAGATGTTTGCATGTGTAATTATCATGAAAATATAGAGCTCTTCATTGAGGGAGTTAAAAAAGCTGTACCCACAATTCCAAAAACAGCAGTTCTAAGAGATTTTGCTTTGCACTTTTTGTAGCACTGATGAAGTTACGTGTGTTGACAGGGAGTGCTCAAAATGTGGAGTTGAGAAGCCAGTGGATCAGATATTTGAAGGAAGTGATGAGGAACTGTTAGTTTTCTAGTACCAGTGGGTCACAACTGATGAGCGAAGGGTGAAGAGCTAATTGATGGCACAGTGGCTGATGCTAAAGAAGAGCTGACAGCACAGCTTCAGACCTTTGGGAGGCATGTGTATAATATCAAGAGGCAGTATGAAGAGTTGAAGTAACTCAAGCAGAACCTCAAACATAGTGAAGTAGATAGATAGATAGATGTAGATAGATAGATGTCTTTATTAAAATTTCTTTACAACCATTGCAGTTGAAATACGAAATTATTTACAAATTGATAAAAGAAATTATAAGTATTAAAAAAGGTTAGTAACATGTGGGTGTTGATTAAACGTTAAAATTGGTATCTAAAATATATTAATCTAAAATATGTTCATAACTATTTAAAAAATTTAAGGGAGTTATGAATTAAAAAACTGTTCTTGAATCGATTGGTTTTAAAAGTTGGCTGAAACCGACGCTCACCCCTTAGTTCTTCATAATGACTTGTGATTGCTGTGGGTAATAATTCAAAAGGACTTTGCTGAGAACTTTCAACTGAGACATCAAAAAGAAATCATGGCTGCACATTGATCTAATGAAATGGTCACTGTGTTTACTGCTGTTGCTTACTACAGAAATGAGGAAGGCTGTCTGGATTACAACTCAGATCTATGCAGTCATTTCTGATGAAACATCCCACGACATAGCCAGTGTTTATGCCTTCAACAAAGCAGTTCTAGATAGTATGATGGAGGTCACCACTGTGGAGAAGGTTCACTACTGGAGTGATGGGGCAGGCTCGCAGTTTAAGAATCGTTACCATCTAACAAGTCTACTCTATCATGAGAAAGACTTTGGCTCTGAGGCTGACTGGAATTTCTTTGAAACTGCTCATGGCAAGGCTCCAGTTGATGTGGGTGGTGGAGTGAAGAGAGAAGTCTGGCGAACAATTTTGCAAGGAAAGGTGGTTGTCAGAAATGCAAAAGAGTTTTACCAGACTGCCCAGAAAGTGTGTCTGAAGATCAGCATACTCTATGTTTCCAGTGCATCACTATTCATTGTTTATTTTAGTGTTTACAAATACATGTAACAGCAAAATAACAGGTACAGTAGCTCTCATAAAAACAGATGAAACACCAACGTTTAGCATTTACATGCACCCCTGCCTTTGAAGTTCTTTATCACCACATAATGGAATTTTACACAATTGATAGTTCAGGCCCAGTCAGACTACAACGTACAGCCAAACAAGCAAAGGCAGTGACAAGAGAAACAAAGCAAGAAGGAAAAACGTATTTATCACTAATGGTAAGTTTGGTAAGAATAATTGCTGACGAGCGAAAGCTCTTTAGCAGCTATAAGTACATGTATATTTTTGAAAGCATGTCTCAAAAGGATTTCCAATTTTCAGTCTCCATTTGTCCTAGCCTTTTCCCTAGGCATCTGCGCAGATTTTTTCTGGTTCATTAACCAAAGTGAAGGGCCTGGGGTTGAGGCTACGTAATAGCTAGGTTTGTCCTTCATCACGTGTTTCACAGCAGCTACTACTTCCATTCATGCAAATCATGTGCATTCCTTGTGCGCGATCACACGACACACACAAGCCCCTGAGGCATCATCAAGTTCCCCCTCAAATATCTGAATTAGAGCAAATGGGTCGGTTTCAGCTATAGCTAGAGTCTCTTGGGAGAGAAGTAGTTACTAGAAAAAAATAAAATCCAATCGTTGATGAACTGGAACTTGAAGGAGAGCAAGTTTGACTTACTGCATTCACAAGAAAGACATACATGTAACCGTAGATGAAACAAACAAAACAAAGGAAGCTCTTGGAAGTCTGTTCGTTCAACACCAAGAACAAGCTGCAGAGAACATTGAAAATTAAAACAAAAAGATGATATTAAAAAAATATTGCAGTTTTGTTTTGTTAGCGTTAGAAATGAAATTGATGAATAAGATCCTAAACAACATAAAGCAAAAGCTAAACTTTACATTAAATTAAAAGATAAGACTGTTGTACATGTACATACTAAAATGATAGCGTTAGAACTGGAATTGTGCTTCATAAAAATTATTAATAAAGAAGAATTATTGTTTTCTTTCATTGATGTAGAACATTTTAAGTGCCATCTTACAATGAAAAATCCCTTCTCATTCCAGTCTACTGTGGGAGAATGTTGTCTTTTAGCAACATTTCGCACCATTAACTAACAAAGAAATTGCAACTTTGACCCAACAGAGAATTGGAACGAGAGAAAAATTGTATTGGTAAAATGGCATTTTCATTTGCTCGATAGGAATCGGAATAACACTGTTAAAAGGAAATTGTATTGTATTACATACAAACTGTGAAAAGCTGGTTCTGTTTTGGTTAATGGTAGAACAGTGGCCAGTTTGGTGTATTTCCATCATGTTTAAAAATATGAATGGATAATTTCATATTAAGTTTAATTTAAAAAATATGTTACAAGTTCCTTGAACTACTTATCAATTGTGTTAGTCAGCATTTACCTTACCTTTGGTTACCCCTAGTTTATTTTCAAACATACAGAAAGGTGAGAACTACAGGTTTTGTTTGATGTTAGGATTTATTGGTTTCTCATGAGATGACAGATATTAATTTTTATTTTCTTTTATTATTTGTCAGGTATATGATTTTGCAGTTAACCAAGTACCAACCGAGAATGTCCCCAAGCTCCTCAGGCCCAAGTTGCAACGTGATGACAAATGCCTCACAGATGTGCCTATTTGCACCACTGTGGAAGACATGATTCGAGAACTTGGTGCAATTTCTGAGTTGCAATCAGTGGAAGCAATTTTAAGGAACGAGAACTGTACACTCGGATTTGATGCTAACATGCAGGAAGGAAAACAAGATGCTATGCAGTTGCTTTTGACGCTTTTTCTTGTGGGACTGCAGCTGGCTACCACAAGCACATTACTGAGTTTATTGACAATCTTTCCACCCTTTACTGCCACTTCAACCATAAAAACTTCCCTGATACAAGGAAAGCTATGATTCAAAATGTTGCAAACACTATGATTGACCACTGTGCGGCCAATCATGCAAATGTGGAACTTGTGAAAGAGACATGGTGGAAATCACTGAACGAATTGAATTTCCATTTGCATCCTTTGGAATCACTGACAAGCACTACACAAGTTGCATTAAGGAAACAGGAAAAGGATCTAGGATTGTCTGATGGCAAATTGTATGGTAGTGATTGTGTTGCTGCCAAAATTATCCTCAAGATGAGACATTGGTGGAACATTATTAGCTGTTCAAGAAGTACTGTACCTTGAGAAAGGAACAGAGTGTGGTGGTTTGTAGAGCTTCAGATGCTTGGGCTCACTGGCAAAGTGCTGACTGGGCCCTGGATGATTAAGTTTTACACTTCTGCTGTTGATCAGATCGATTATGTCCAAGGGATCACTGTTGTGAAGTCCACTGTTGCCAACTTGAAAACTGCAGTTGCGTCACCAGCAGAGCTTGTCAACCATGCAGAGGATTTCTTTGGCAACCCACTCCGCCCCACTGTTGACACAACACTGAAGTCTGTTGGAGCCACCAAAGGATGCAGCTCTCTTCGAAGCCATGATGAAGGCTTGTTTACAGGCCTGTTTACAAGTACTTGAGAGACAGTATTCCAAATATTTTGAATGTGAGGTGTCAGACAAGCTGCGTGAAGAATCTAGATCTACAGGTAATCATAATGTTGATGCAGAAGAGATCATGGACATGTTTTCTGCAATGAAAAAAGGCCCAAAATGCTACGATATGCTACATGTTGTGCAAGATGCGCGCACAGAAGAATAAAGTGATGAAATACTTGGATGATCTGAGTGAAGAGAGAAGAGAAGTGGTCTTGATGAAGGCAGTTCAGCTGGGTCAGAGGAAGAGAAAGCAGAGGAGATTGAAGCAGAAAGTTCTAAAGGAAGAATTGTTGAAGAGAGAGTTAGAGAAATAACAAGCAAAAGAAGGGAAAGAAAGACGGAAAGTAAAAAAGAAACTTCAAAGACTACAGAGGTAGACAAGCTTGGAGAAGAATTTTCTGAAGTTAAAAAGGGAAAACTCAAAAAGCTGGTGGAATTGTTGACAGGGAAATCTGCTGGACAGGAAGTATTTCATGTGTGGGTCAAAGAGGATGGTAGTCGTATTGTGCATAATGGCAAGATTGAAAAGCTGAAGATGTGAAGGAATATTGTAACGTAATTTGAATTATTAATTTAGGTTTCAATTTTCGTTTGTTTACTGTGGTTCCTGACTGACTGTTTTTAGTGGTTAAACAAATAATCATTTACTCATACTTAATAGTTAATGACAAATAGTATTGTACAACGCGTGGTTTACTACAACAGAGTTCAGTTTTCGATTTTGTGTGAAAGTTTAAAGTCAAAATATCCAACATCCTCGTACCATCAATCAATCCTTTCAATCCAGGATAGAGGTATGTCCAAACCTATTTCGCTTTTCTTTTTGTCTATACTTTTATATAGGATTCTAGTTTAGTTAATCACTGTTTTGGTTGGTTGTATTCTCATGAACACAATTTATAGAAGAAGAAATATCTTGATAGCCATAGTTTTGTTCGTTATCGTAGTCGTAATAGAAATATCTTGATAGTCATAGTTTTGTTCATTATCATAGTCGTAATATCTGTTTTCCACTGTTTTAAGATGTTCTATATTACAATCGTAGTTGTTACTCAGTACAGTATAGCTGATTTGTGTGTTTTGTGATTTATTACAGTTTTTACGTGCTGAAAGTGAAATAAATATGAAGAAACAATAAAGTCATTCAAATAGCCTAATGTGCTACTGAACCGCGTGGTGGCTGTTCTTTTATGTTCCATTCAGCTCAGTACAAACCATTCGTAAAATCCACCGAAAGATTGATCTGTCGTTGCAAATATAGTCAAGTATGTTCTTGCATACTGGGAACAGAACAACAGCTATGAGGCAGTTTCATATGACATGTCAATATATGAACTGGGAGCAGATTGCTTGCTGGGGATTTGGAATTGTTTGGCATTTGCTGTAGCTGCTGGACTGTGACTAATGGCACAGTCTAAATGGATAAGGAGTTGAGTGATGTTTGCTCCAGCAGAGTCAGAAATGTTTGCATTCGAAGAAA
>JAOBYH010263294.1:0-10906 GCA_025403525.1 Umimayanthus kanabou | reverse complement strand
ACAAGATTTCAATATTCAGTAGATAATTAGGGCATTTTAAGCATGCAAACCTCCTTTGAATGATATTTTTAAACCCCGTTGTGCGTGAGTTTTATCAATATATATCTACTGTTATGTTTATAGCTCAGTCTGTAGCTGTAAGGGAGTCTTTAATATACTATTATTATCATCATCATCTTTATTAATACAGTCATCTTTAATACACGCACTTGTCGATAGGAGTAAGCTAATGCCCATGTTGTGGTCAGTGGTGAGGGTCACATGGGAGAGCACATCCTATGGGTGTAAATGTGTTACCCTCAATAAGTAAAGTATATTTACTTTAATTTACTTTCATGTACGTTGCATATGAAGAGTATTACGTACTGAAACCTCTAAACATTTCGAAGTAAGCAAACAAAGTTACGTCTGCCGTCAACTGATATGAATATTAAACGTTCATCTCCAGGCTACACCTACCTGTACATCCGTATGTTGAGGAACCCTACTTTGTATGGAATATCACATGATGAAGCAGAGAAGGATCCTCTACTGGAGCAGGTATGTTGTATCACTACTCATTATCATGACCATCACTGTCATCTATGCTATCACCACCACCATCATCACCACACCACTGTCATCTCACCATCACTATCATCACCATTACTTTCACCATTGTAGTTATAGTCATAACCAACATTTTCGTCAACATCACCTTCGCTGTCACCATCATCTCACCGCCAGTACTACTATAATTACTACCATCATGATGACTATTGCCACTATAACTACCATCTTCATCTCCACCATTATCACCATCATCATCATCTTTGCAATCACCATAACCACCACCACTATGATCACTTTCACCACCATTATCTCACCATCACTATTATCCCCACCATCATCACCATCACTACTATCTTTGTCATCACCATCACCACTTTCATCATCAGCGTCTCAATCATGGTTCAACGTCACTATTACTGTCATTACTATCACAATCTTCACGGTCACCATCATCATCACTATCACCTTACCACTATCACTATTGCCATTGCCATTGCCATCACAATCACTCAAACACCACCATCATACCCATCTTTATCACAGTTGTAACCATCATCATCATTGCCACAATCACCATCCAGCCATCGCTATCACCACTGTGGCCGTCTTCACTAACTTCATCACAATCACCATCACTTTTATCAATTTCTTCACTATCATCACCATGACAGTCATCATCAACATCTTTACCATGACCAGCACCAGTCTATAGCAGTTAGATTTTACCTTGACTATTTGAGATTGATCCCTTGAATTAGGAAAAGCATGTAATATAAGCAATAATTGCCAAGTCTGACAAAAGGTCCAGAGGATTTGGCATAGAGAAATGAGTGTGTTTTATGTCATCTCGGATCGCTTCTGATCTTCCCTATCATCTGGATAGAACTTGTACATCCGTATGACCGCAATCGTCCTAATCATTTGGTTGTTTTGACAATCATCCCAATAACCCAGCATTGTTTCTGTAATAATTGGCTGATCATGCTTGAACAAAGTTTGACTAGACCAGGATGATTGGGACAAACCGGGCAATTATATGGAAACACATTTTTTATTTTAAAAAAAAATCATTTTTCACTCAATTTTCTGTGTTACAGAGAAGGGCAGACCTGGTTCACTCGGCAGCTGCTTTGCTGGACAAGAACAACCTGATCAAATATGACAAGAAGACAGGCAACTTTCAGGTGAGAAGAGAGACACTAAAAACCCGCACACACGAACCCTCAGAATTAAGCACGCAGTAAATAAGATTTGATTCAGTCTTTTGTGCAAAAAGTCATTTGAGACTTCCTTGAATGTAGATTTAGAGAAGCACGAACTTGACATTTGATATACTGTACAGATTCGTACGGGTTATTGAAAATCTGGAAAGTCACTGGAAAACCTGGAAAATAAAAATTTGTCATGGAAAGACTTGGTATTGTAACATTTCAAAATCCAAGACATGAAAACCTGGAAAGTCTTGGACTTTTAGCATTTAAAATTCTTTGACTTGAAAACCTGGAAAGTTTTGGAATTTTAACATTTCAAAATCTAGACCTAGAAAACCTGGAAAGTCTTGGAATTTTAGCATTTCAAAGTCAGGACTGGAAAACCTGGAAAGTCTTGGAATTGAAACATTTCAAAATCTAGACCTAGAAAACCTGGAAAGTCTTGGAATTGTAGTATTTCAAAATCTAGGCCTAGAAAACCTGGAAAATTATGGAAAGCTGATTTGTGTGTGAGTGAAGTAAAATGATATCGTGAATCATGGCAAACACCTTCATGATCCATCATTGTTTTGAGACGTTTTCATAATGGTCATGGAAAGTCATAAAAAAGTAATGGAATTTAGATGTAAAATATGTGTATGAACCCAGATTTTAACGGACCCATCAAATACTATTGCACTCATACAAGCAGTGCTGTTTTAAAGTTGTTCAATCGTAAATTACAAATTTCCGTAGATACTGTAGAAATAAGAACCTGTTTATTTCATCCTGGGTTCTTATATGATAGCTTTTATTTTATCAAATTTCCTTAGATACCGTATACATAGGTACCTGTATTCTCATACACTGGCTCTCACTGTATCAGGAGCAAGACAAGTGTCTATTAATCATGAAAGCAGACAGACCAGTTGACCTAGAATATTAATTAGTGTGTTCCTATTAGGTTAGCAAATGAAATCAATTTGTGAACTGTTTGTAACTGAAAGCCATAACCATATATTTTCATTGAAAGTTCTGTTGACTGCCAAGAATTTGAATCCTTGATAACTTGACCCTTGAGCTGAACTTAAATTTGTTTTTCCTTCAAGTGTCTTCTAACTAATTCTTTGATCACTTGGTAGTGGCTTGTACAAATCATGGAAAACCTAGAAAGTCATAAAATTTCAAAAGTTCAGAATTGGTCAGGAAAAGTCCTGGAGTGTCTGGTCTGTGGAGAGTCATATCTGTTTGTGAGAAAAGTAAATTCCATATTTATTTGAGCATGTGCCCAACCTCAAATAAACTCCCACCTTGATTAAGCACCCACCCTGATGGCAAAAGAAGTTAATAAGCGCCTTTCCCTGCTCCTCCTGCCATAAAAAACAAATCCGTAAATACTGGCAGTGAAAAAAATGGCAAAAACTTAAATAAGCGCCCATCCTCAAGAAAGCTTCCACCTCAAATAACCGCCCACTCTAAAAGTTCATAAATTAAATAAGCGTCCAGGGCGGTTATTCAAATAAATACGGTATATATGATTAATGACGTTTTAGAATATTTTCAGATTTTAGGTTATGTATTTTCCCAAGTAAGGTATTGGATGGTCATTGAATAGTCGTGTAATTTAGGAAGAAAGTGTAGCCAAGTTGAGATAACAACTCAAACTTAAAATGATGTAAACTTGAACTGTGTTTTGAGATGTCAGGATTGTCCTCACTTGGGATCCACTTGTTTATCTGTATGTTTTCACGACTGGAATGTGTAAATAGGATTTTTACAGGACACATAGCGTAGTGTAATTGTTCCATAGTGTTTCATGAGTTGAAACTGAGACGTGGTAGTTTTGTGGATTTCATACAATATTCAGTTAATACACAGTGATTTAGGTCTTCCAACTTGCTGTTTACTCGGTATTGTGGAGATCAGTTTTCTGTTGCTATATTTGGAAATGTACCACGTGGTTTGTAGATCACACTAGTGTGTCATGTATTAAAATTTAGTTCTGCTCCAGGATTTGTTGTGTTTAGTTGTGTTTTGTTTTACTCTACTTGTCTTTTGTATGATTATTTCAACAAGCAGTCAAGTTGTTCATTTCCACCAACGTATCTGACTCACCACAACCAATTTTAGTTTCAAACAAACTAAAACCGAACCTCAGCTCAGTTACAAAAGTATATGTACAAACCCTACCCTTGAGAGTTTTAGTTTTATGGTGGGATGGAACTGAAGCCAACTGGGGAATTGCACACATTTTGGGTATCTTAATAACGATCAGTTACTCATTTGGCTTTTTATTGCAGCAGCTGATTAAATTTGTCAAAACAGGATGTGAATTAGGGATTTTTTCCAGCTTTCAACTTTTCATTTTTTTTGCGAGCTAGGAATGTTGCCATATAAGTTCGTATCTGAAATTTGTATGCAGCTTAGTTTTGACCTACAAAACTGAAGTTTCCTCCTACGTTTTGGCATTTGGCCCTTGATTCACACCCTGCTGTACAGTTTTGATTTACCACAATGTGATGATATTTGTGTATTGCAGGTCACAGAACTTGGCCGTATTGCGAGTCACTACTACTGTACGCACGAGACCATCTCCACATACAACAATCTGCTAAAACCAACACTTAGTGAGATTGAGCTGTTTAGAGTGTTTTCACTGTCGGGAGAATTCAGGCACATTTCTGTACGAGAGGTAAGAATTTGTCGGACATAAACTTAAGTATACTTTATGGACTGTGTTCTGGAAAAGGATCACATTTAAGAATATTCTTAATACCATCCCGAAGCAGAAAGCATTAAAACGATTATCCAAATCAAAAATTGGGATGAGCTTGTGAAAGATTCAATTCCACATGGTAAGATCTTTATTATTATTATTTTTTAACTTCGAACTTATTGTGAAATTATGGACTCAAAAATCCTAGTAATCTAATTTAATTAAATGCTTTTAAGTTGACTCATTTTCTTTCTATATTTCGTTGGAGTTTTAAAATCGACAGTGTTTGTCAAAAAAGATTTGGTTGTAGCTCAGAAACTTTTCTGTAAATCCTGAAAAGTAACTCTCGTCCGTTTTTTGTTATATTACATTGCAGAATTTATAGCTGTTTATGTGCTAAAAACTGATATTCGAGAAATATTCCCTTAGCTCTATAGACAAGAATCTATATACAAACAATCGTATTGGCATAAACAACAAGCGTTTTTCTTGGCCTTGCAGGAAGAAAAATTGGAGCTAACAAAGCTGCTTGAGCGGGTTCCAATCCCAGTAAAGGAAAGCATAGAAGAATCAAGTGCAAAGGTGAGTGTAACAACTTCAAACCGTAATAATAATAATAAGAAGAAGAAGAAGAAATCTATATAGCGCTTTTTACCATTAAAGTTCAAAAGCGCTTAACAATGCAATTAAATAATAATACAGAAACTAGACGTAACCAAGGGTTAGGGGAGTGCTGCGAGCCGTGAAAGAGTTTGCTGCTCAGTACACTTCAGCTTAAAATTTTGGTAAGCTTTGAGATTTCTCGGTTTTTATTTTTGCCTCCTATACCCAGTCATATACATAAAACATTGACAGAATAGTTAGTCTCTACTTTTTTGTCCATCTGACAAAGTCTACAGCATTTATGCCATATTGAAGCGAGAAACAATAACATGTTTGGATGTAAACAAAACTACAAAGACGTCTCGCTCTTGGCAAATCAACAAGATAAATTTTCAAATTAATACCACTGTTAAATACAAACCAAATTCCGACACAAGACCTTCATCAACAAAATGCCAGAAAAATATTTAAACACCAACTTCATAAAGTGTCACTGAAGCGAACACAAATGCGCCAGATGCACACTGAACATAGTGGAAACCTGTCGTTCGATATGTCATATGTGATATTGGTTTCAACTGACCAGACTGTGCATGGCGCCAGTTACCTGTTTGTTGGCGAATGCGTTTCCTACTCAACCATTTAGAAGTACGTACAGCTTTTGTTTATGTTTTTTCCCTTCGTGTTCCGGCTGTCTCACTACTGTATCTTCCAATGTTCTATTGAGCCAGAATTCGTTTGATTTGACAGCAGCCATTCCAAGGATTTTACCGTCCCATCATTTAAACAGCACCACAAATTGAGTGTAGGAATCCGAGTGTGGTTAACGATAGCGAATTGCTTATAGTGATACTCCTGTTGACTCGCAATTTCGTCGCAAAACTCCCCACTGCAAACTCACTTCTCTTCCAAATCATGCACACTTTGACGCAGACACATAGTTATAGGTTGACTAATGCTGAGCAATATATTGCATGTTCACAAAATCATCTATTGCCAGCCAGCCAGTCCAAAAATCGACTTTGGAACTGGCATGGCTACCTGTATTTCAGTCATGCCCAAGCCTACTCGGCCACATTGACCACAGGAATCCCGTCACGGTTAGTGTTGCTGCGAGTGAGCTTTAAAAGAAATTTATACATTAAAATATAAGATAGGTTTTGTGCCTCTTTTTGAAAGATGGAACAGTAGAGCTGTTTTTAATTCAAGGAGGAGTGGTGTTCCATAAAACAGGAGAAGCAACTGAGAAAGAGCGATCGCCAAACATTTTTAGTCGTGGCCTTGGGACAACCAGCAAGTTCTTTTTTCGCTGATCGAAGATTAGTGCTATTGGGCTTGTAGGTCAATCTATCTCCGTTCAACTATTTAATATGCTTAACTCCGAGAATAACATCGGTTATATACTGTAGGCTTGCAATGCTCTGAAAACACGTAAACATATAATCAGTTGAAAACTGAAACTCGAAACTTGTTATCAGTGTGGTGCCAGGTTGGTTTTTTGATAATGCAATAAAATGTTTCAGGCTGATGAAAATAAGGAGACATTTTTTTGATAGGACCCCTAAAACTACTTGAGAACCCTTTGCAACCAGCTTAAATGGATCCCATGGACTCACTTCAACTCTGCACAAACTGTTGAGGATGCCATACTGTGTTTTTATAGTATCCACTCTGGTTTATATTTTGGATTTTAAGGAAATGCATTCAGTATTCTTTGTTTTGTTTTGTTTTCTATCCAGGTGAATGTGCTGTTGCAAGCTTACATTTCCCAGCTTAAACTTGAGGGATTCGCCTTGATGTCTGACATGGTTTTCATAACGCAGGTATTTCTAATTTCTAGTTGTAAACCTTGTTTTCCGAAAGACAACTGTTTTTCGTCAGACATTGCTTTCGTTGAAGCAATAAAAGAATGCAATAATACTGCTCATTATATACTCTCTTTAGTGTGTATATATATACATAAATATACGGAAAAGCTTTGTGTTTTTAAAATACGCAATTTGTTTGCTACTAATTTCGCTGAAGTTTTCATCCTCGTCTGGCAATAGACGCCATCTTGAAAGTATACTTTCAAGCAGAATGCAGTAGAATGAAATTTGCAAATTGAAAAATCTGTTGGTTCGAGATGTTTGTGAAGTGCTTCGACCTTCCTGTTTCTTGTTTTCTTTTCAATATATATTTCAAACTGACTTTTCCTATCGATTCGTCTTTTCATAACAGAAAACTCTTGGAAAATCGTAAAAACCTCTCAACCAACAAGGGATCAAAGGATCTGCTGCCTTTCAAAAACTTTGTTGTGAGGTTGTTTACGTGATGCTGGGTTGATTTTCATTCCAGTATGAATTCTCCTGGAGTCTTCTCTGAAGCTTTAGAATTGCACACATTTTAGATATTTTACTGATGATCAGTTACTGATTTGCCATATATTTCAGCGACATCATAGTGGTCTGTATAGTTTCAATTTACATTAGTTTGTTTGTGAGAAACATCATAAAGCTTGTCTTCGCAGGTGTCAGTTCATTCAAGGGTTGTACCGGACTAAGAAAAATCCTTATGATTTAACTACATCTCTGACAATAGGCTTGGGACTAAATAGACGAAATGTACTTGAATGTTGGTTTTGTCTTGATTTTCTAGTCTGCTGGGCGTTTGATGAGAGCCATTTTTGAGATTGTCCTGAACAGAGGATGGGCCCAGCTAACAGACAGATGCCTCAATTTGTGCAAGATGATTGACAAGAGACAGTAAGTGCTGTGCTGTATCACATCATGCCAAATTTAATAGCATTAAAAAAACTAGTTGCCAAAAAAACTCACTATTAAAAATGACAAAAACCCAACATTGAGTTCAAATCCATGACTTTTATTGTTTCTGGAATATTAATAATGCTATTTTTCAAAGCATCGCTCTTAACTTCATAAATTGAACGGCAACCAACTCAACAACACCTCTTCCTCACTCTCACCCTCCCTCCCTCTGTCTGTCTGTCTTTCAGTCTATCTGTCCCTTTCAACAAAACATTTAGAAAACCTTTTGAAATTCTCCAAAAAGGTACAGAAAACTTTAATTCACAAGTGTTGGAAACTATTTTGAAGGATTTAAAAGCATTCGCAGTTGTTCCGAATTCTTCTTGAAATATTTGGGAAATATTTGGAATGTCTTCAGACTAGTCTCAAAAATGTTTGCCCTTTGAGCTCATGAGATTTTGAACCCTTTGAAAAGCACACTAGTGCATATCTATTCCAAGTTGAACTCAAAACCATATGATTACCTATACTAATTATCTGACATTCGTGAATTTTTAAGGTGGCTTTCCATGACTCCTCTGCGACAATTCAAGAAAATTCCAGGTGAAGTTATAAAGAAGATAGAGAAGAAAGAATTTCCATGGGAACGATACTATGACTTGGGGCCTAACGAGATTGGTGAGCTTGTCCACATGCCCAAGATGGGGAAAACTCTGCACAAGTTCGTCCACCAGCTGCCGAAAATGGAGCTTGCTACTCACATTCAGCCAATCACACGGTCAGGATTGATTCACGTGATACATATTATAACTAACGTTATTCATTAGTTAGGATCATTGTTATTATCATCTGAATTTATCAGCGTTTACCAAACAAAATGGCACATTTTTTCATGCTTAGAACTAAGAGGAAATGTTGGAATCTTTAGAACTTCCTATCACAACGGACTTCTGTAATGGCTACTTCCTTTTAATCAACAGATCAACCTTAAGTGTGGAGCTGACCATCACACCCGATTTTCAGTGGGATGAAAAGGTCCATGGCAACTCTGAAGCATTCTGGATTCTAGTGGAGGATGTTGATAGTGAAATAATTCTTCATCATGAGTACTTCTTGTTGAAGAGCAAGTTTGCTGCTGACGAACACGTGGTTAAATTCTTTGTGCCAGTATTTGAACCTTTACCGCCTCAGTATTTCATCAAGATTGTGTCAGACAGATGGTTGGGTATGTTAGACAGCTTGCTTTAAATAATCAGTGATTCCTTCACAATTCTTCATCAAAATTGTATCAGACAGATGGTTGGATATGTACTGTACTTTTACATCAGTAATTCCTTCCTGATACCTCATCAAGATTTCTTCAGACAGATGGTTAGTTATGTTATGCAGCTTTACATTACATCAGTAAGAGAGTCGCGGAATTGGGATCATCCTACCCTTGTAATAGGAGATATCTCCTGTCTTGCAAATTTCTGGAGTGCAGTAGGAATAGTTAAGCTGCTGCTTGATTTTATTCCCAGTTTGTTTGTTTTCCTTTGGCACCCTGGCCTGTGTCATTATGTTGGTATGAACTTGAACTGGTGACAAGCTGATGATCATATGTCTATATGGCCAACAAATGGCTGTTAACAGGTGGATGAAGCCCTCACGAACAGAGATTTCCAATTATAGAATATTTCATGCTCATTTCTTTGTGCTTTTTAGTTTTGTTTGTTTGTTTGTTTGTTTGTTTCCAGTAACTTTTTTGTGTGTGAGAGATTGGTGGGATCAAAACACCAAGAGTTTTAAATCCAAACTAATAGTGAGAGATTAGTGGTTAACGTTAAAGTTTTCACTTTATCAGCTTGGTACATATCCACAGGTAGTGTTTTGTCTTATCGCATCCATGTGGATGTTCATGCCTCGACACCCTAAATCCCAATAAGCTACTTATTTTATTTTACTTATTTCATAAACATGATATTCAAAGGGGTCCTAAAACATTACGTTAACAAAACAAGTATAGTAAATACATAAATGATTTAGCAGGTTACAGGACTAAGTTGGTGATGGGAAAAAGTGGACTTAAAAGTAGCCGTAGTACTGCTATATCTTACATCTAATGGTAAAGAATTCCAGTCGTTAATGGTGTGAAAACGTAAGTATTGCTTGCCCCAGTTTGTGTCGATCGTGTAACATGACTAATCTAAGGTGAGATGTGCACGGGACCTGCAAGTCGTGTGTTTTGAGTTAATAGTGCCTTCTTAAACTGTGCTGCAGGTGCAGAAACTCAGCTCCCAGTCTCGTTCCGCCATCTGATTCTGCCAGAGAAGAACCCGCCCCCAACTGAGCTCCTTGACCTGCAGCCTCTGCCAGTGTCTGCTTTAAGAAACCCAGCATTTGAAGCTTTGTACAGGGACAAATTTCCATATTTTAACCCCATACAGACACAAAGTAAGTTTATTACTTGCAGTGAATGCACATTTATCCCATGCCAAAGAAAATACAGCCAATCAGAAGCCAGGAAAGCCGTTGCATATTCTGTAGTAGGCAACGGGTAGTATTCCATTTCACTTTCCCGTCATTACTTGCACGCAACAGTTATGCTGGCACCCTTTTGAGACTTCCCAAAATCAGCTCTGATGCTAATTTACTCCTACGAATGATTCCGAACAGTTCCAAATACGCCCGCAAATTTTTCGATTATTTCTGAACACTTCCGAAGATTTTTCGAAAGTTTAAAAATTGTAAAGACTCCTCAGAAACTGTTTTGAACTGTTTCCAAAGTTTTCCGAAAATTTCTGAAAAATTTAAAAAATCGTGAAAACGCCTCAAAAACGTTTTTGAAGCAAATCCAGAGTTTTCGGAAATTCACGAAAATTTCCGAGCTCTTCTGAAAATTTCCGTAAATATTTTGGCATGGGATAGAGTAGTTAAAGGCTTCTATGTATACAGAAAAATACAAGTATTAACAATTTTAAGATAACAAATTACTCACCATTTTGAATATATTTAACTATTTATATCTTGTAAACTTTATACATGTATATCTTAAGTCTCCCCGATTAGCAAGGCACATGTACCAAGCTAGATGTTTTGAGACGTTAATAAAGTATATT
>JAOBYH010262184.1:0-16731 GCA_025403525.1 Umimayanthus kanabou | reverse complement strand
AAATCCAGTGAGATATTTGTCAGGGTTCTTGCATTTGCTATTCATTTAAAGATAAACAACAGTATAGATAAGGAAACTATAGACTGATTATTACAGGCCCAGGGAAGCATTCCTGATTTTTTTTGGGGGGGTGGGGTCGGGGGAGGGGGCACATGATAGAATGATTTTGCAAGTACTGAAGATGCAAGCCCTTTGGGGGGTCTGGAGGTATGCTTCCCAGGGAAATTTTGAAAAATTGTGTTATGCAGATCACTGGGGTTTTTTTGCATCCTGAGCATGTATTTTTCTCACAGTAAATGAGCTTTCTAAAGTTGTTTTCTTCTTTACTCTGAAAGATCCCCCCTGCTCTGTCTGCTCTTTATTAACATATTGGCCTAAAATCATATTGGTGAAATGGAAAGTCCTCACAAACTCATTCACAAACATCAAACTTACTCGACGTATATTCAGTCAGGTCTCATCTAATTTGCAATCAACCATGCCAGTAATTTGTTACTGCAGTGACTTTTACTCGGAAGAATCCAGAACTTTTAGTTGAAATTCATGAAAAATCATTGAAAACATCCATTCGGCTTCCTCTCTCATCAAGGAAATTCTTGCCCTGATTACCCATGATGCAATCGCATACTGGAAGCTGTCTATTGAAATTTGGGAATTTGCTTAAAATTAATCAAGGTAATGTTGGGATTAAACAAGAAGATACATGTAAAGACTGACAAGATTAAATATTTCTTTTTTTTACCCAGATAATAGGGGTCTTGGGTTGAGCATTATCGGCCTGGGTGTAGGAACTGACACTGGTGTTGAAAAGTTGGGCATCTTTGTGAAATCTCTCACTGAGAATGGAGCAGCTGAGAAGGATGCAAGGTTTGTTGAACAAAGTTCTGCTATATATATTTCATTATCTTTTGGTTTATAATATGTGCAGTTTTTGTTTGTTCAATTTTTGGGTAGCTTGTCATTATACTTGCTTTATTAACACTATTAATCCCATAAACAAAGTAAGAATTATTTTGTAATGTTAGTTTCTGATTTGTGTTGTCAAGAAACAATAATATTTACCATAGTGTTCTGTGATTTTCTCATGTTGTTGTTTCACCTAATCTGGATAATTTGTAGCTACCATTTTTCAGATGGATAAAATAGTTATTTTGAACTTCATTTTGTAACCAGCTGATAATCCTTCATTTGTCACCGTTGACATAAGTTTTGGTTTAGATGAACCCCTACTGACTACTTTGTGGCTTCCTGAAAGGCAGCTTAATTATGGTGGCCCAGAAGAGTCACGGCCTCTCAATAGAAACATGACAGTTTCGTAAAACTTGTTGACAACTTTCTCTAAAATTGTAGTGGTGTTCTGTACAACTCACAGTCTTTCGTACAAAAGTGAAAGATCTTCCTTTAAATAGAAAGCTCTGCAAGCTCAGCAGAAATTGAGCAAGCCCTCCGTAGAAATCTTGCCCTTCCATAGAAATTTTGCTCTTCCGTAGAAATCTAGCCCTTCTGTAGAGATCTTGCTCTTCCCCGTAGAAATTAAATCATGCCTTTCCGTCAAAATCTTTCCCTTCCGTAGAAATATTGACCTTCCGTATTGGCAATAGCATTAGCCTCTTCCGTAGAAAATAGGTGCCTTCTGTAGAAAACAGACACCTTCCGTAGAAGTTAATGACTGCTGCGTGCACATTTGACTGAGAGGGGATTGGATCCGAGTTCCCATCACCAGGCCTGGCTGCTGTTGCTGCTTCTTGTCAGTGCCACTTTTGACTACGATCATGGTTTTCTGTCAAGATCGTGGGATAAAAATAAACGAAGGCAGAAAATACTGCCACAATTGTGGGGCAGGAGCGGACCATTTTAAAAGAGGTAGACACTAATACATACCGTTAAAACTAGAAGTTACCAATGGTAATGAAGTACTGCGAGAATATGTGTAGGTCTGGTTACAAGGCAATAAATTGTTGCCAGGTGATCGAGGCATTTCAACATATTATAATAGTACAGCATCTTCAACCTTTTTTCTCAAGTCTCCGAATGTGTATTGATTACAAAGAAATAAATGTTTTATATATTTTATATAACTTAAAAGTTTCGCTCGTAATCTCGTAAGTGTGCTCGTGGCGCCGTGGTAGAGTTTTGGTTTTTCAATCCAATCGAAGTTGATCGCTGCGTGCCGTGGGATCGAATCCAATCTAGACCACATTTTTTTCCTGTGATTATTTTTCTTTTTTTTCACTATATATATATTTTTTTCTTTTATTCAACCAACGATTCAGTTTTTAAATAACGTCAAATAAAGACATTTGAGGAGCATTATTGAAAATATTTCGTAAGCAAACACTTTCAGAAGTCAAAAGAGAGAACGATTTCCTTTGCTTACAACTAGCCCGTTTGGCGTTCCAATTGACTGAATCAGTGGCTCAAAAAACATAAATCAAATTTAGTTCTCTCGTAGTCTGAAGTAGTACCTAAACGATCTCCATAGCTGCATTTTAATTAAATCGGGTTTAAATATATTCTTTTAATTAAAAAATCATATCTAAAATTATGGATTATCAACCTCCACTGAGCTCAAACCTGACTGGAGTTTTCAGTTGTTGATGTTTCTCACTTTACAACACGGACTCACACCACACTTCGAATTTTTAAAAAAAAAAAAACTTATACCGCTTTTTGTCTATTCTCACCTGATATTTGTACTTTAAAAAGGCTTAAAAAAAATTACAATCAAGACTAGAGTTTTCAGTTGTCCCACGGCCACCAATTGCTTTTTTCAGGTCTGCCATGTAACCGCCACGAAATCGAGGCTATTTGTCAATGCCCGTCCAAGGAACGAAAGGGCATGATCACAGGAAGCCCATCTGAAATATATTATTTTTCTTTCTTTTCGGTTATTTAGCTCGACAATTGTGGGAGTATTTTCCGCCTTCGCATCCACAGTTGTGGAGTTAAATAACCCCAGATTGGTCAATTAAGAAAGAAAATTAGTATTTTTAACGGGATATGTTCATGTCTACCTCTTTTAAAATGGTCTGCTCCTGCTCCACAATTGTGGCAATATTTTCCGCCTTCATTTATTTTTATCCCATGATCTTGACAGAAAACCATGATCGTAGTCAAAAGTGGCGCTGACAAGAAGCAGCAACAGCAGCCAGGCCTGGTGATGGGAACTCGGATCTAATCCCCTCTCAGTCAAATGCGCACACAGCAGTTATTAACTTCTACGGAAGGCATCTATTTTCTACGGAAGGTACCTGTTTTCTACGGAAGAGGCTATAGTGTCAATACGGAAGGGCACTAATTTCTACGGAAGGGCAAGATTTCAACAGAAGGGCTTGCTCAATTTCTGCTGAGCTTGCCGAGTTTTCTAAGGAAGATCTTTCACTTTTGTACGAAAAACTGCGAGTTGTACGGAACACCACTATAATTTTAGAGAAAGTTGTCAACAAGTTTTATGAAACGGTCATATTTCTATTGAGAAATCGTGACCCTTCTGGGCCACCGTACTTAATCCTTCAATGAAATAATTCTTTCAGTTTCAAAACTGATCTTTATACTCTATTATTGTTGCCCCTGAGAATAACCACATAGTTAGTTCATAAAATGGATACTATTTCCTCATTGTGTATACTGTAAAAATTTCAATTTTGAGGTAGCATGTTAGTATATATTGTACTTCATTGAAACAATAGGAACTTCGAATTATAATAACTGTCAGACAAACTGCCTATAGTGGCATGACTGTGCAGATTTTCAAAAATTAATATAAAATTAATGGTCACAGTTAGAAATGTCATTGTATGTAATGTACAGCTATTTATTGATGTTGAAAGCATATTAAATATTTCTAATACTTTTTTTCCAGATAAGTTTTACTATAAGTAATGGTGTCATTTTAATTGTGTTTTATAGTGAGCAATTATTCACCGAAGTGGAGGTGAATATATTGGGCTTTTCACCAACACTGAGGTGAATAATTACATTAGCATATACCAACCAGTGAATCAATGGTTAAATAAAAAGTTACAATCTTTGTATTTTATGCCGTATTTTGAAAATTTGTAAACAAACTCGGAAGTTGACAAATGTTTCGTGTTAGAGATACAATTTCTGCTTCTCTTGTGAAATTGAGACGTAGAATGTTTTAATAAAAATAAAACTTTACCTTGGAAAACACCCAAACCAAATTTAATCGCTTTCTTTGTATTGATTGGGATGGTTTTCTCATTTATTTCTGAAATTTGAACTTCGCTCAAACTTTCCGGAAACCGGGACGCCATGTTGTCAATTTTGTGTGCAGTCATGCGAGCCAGGAATATCCTAGGATATTCCAAGATAGGGAACCAATCAGAGCACGTGAAAAAACACTATTCACTGGTTTTGTATATGCTAATGTCTGTTATCTGGCTACAGTTGAAAAAGTTTTTTGTGGTTGGTAAGAGGCAAAAGTTTGAGATCAGAAAACCCTAGTGTATTAAGGCGAATAGCTTTTGAGTTGAGAACTTGGAGAAAATGTTAAATTAATAGTTAAAGCAAAATATCTAGAGTGATTGTCATACAACTGTTGTTTGAGGTGACTGTGTTCAATAACACTTGTTTAAAACTACAGCCAGTTAGTGCATTTGCAAATTTAGCTAAAATCTGAATATTTCTTTGCTCCCAAGAATTCAAGTTAATGATCAGATTATCGAAGTTGATGGTGTTTCACTGGTGGGTGTCACTCAACAGTTTGCTGCCCAGACCTTGAAGCACACAAGTGGCACTGTCAGGTGAGGTGTCTGTCTGTAATACCTGTCCTTTCAGGTAAGGTGTCTGTCTTCTGTAATATCTGTACTGTCAGGTGAGGTGTCTGTCATCTGTGATCTCTGTACTGTCAGGTGAGGCACGTCTGTCTCTGTGATCTCTGTACTGTCAGGTGAGGTGTCTGTCATCTGTGATCTCTGTACCATCAGGTGAGGTGTCTGTCTCTGTGATCTCTACTGTCAGGTGAGGTGTCTGTCTTCTGTGATCTCTGTACTGTCAAGTGAGGTGTCTGTCTCTGTAATCTCTGTACTGTCAGGTGAGGTGTCTGTCATCTGTGATCTCTGTACCGTCAGGTGAGGTGTCTGTCTCTGTGATCTCTACTGTCAGGTGAGGTGTCTGTCTTCTGTGATCTCTGTACTGTCAAGTGAGGTGTCTGTCTCTGTAATCTCTGTACTGTCAGGTGAGGTGTCTGCAGGCTTTCAAGTGATCCTACGTTTCCTACTTTTTCCTACCTTTTTGACCCTGCTCCTACTATTCCTACTTTGATCTTGAAATTCCTACTATTTCCTACTTTTTCCTACTTTTTTATTCTTCAACTTCAACAAATTGTGCAAGGCTGCCATGCAGGAATAGTGAGGTCCTCAGGGTTAAAGTACCTCTTCAGTATACAGTTACGGGCAGGCTCTATATATCTTGCACCTCCTTATGCACCACTCTGGATCTGTAGTTAACCCGTGGTACGTCTACGATATGCTCATAAAGTCAGTGCTGTGAATCCTGTGATCCCTATTGAAGACAACTTCGGGACAAACTTCTTTGAGACTCAGCTTGGTCTTGGCCTTGACGAACAGATGTTCATCCGGCACATTCAGTCTAGATGACTAACACTCATACCAGCAATGAAACGAGTCACAGGCAGACCAGAAGCAGTTCATCAGCACTTTTTCATGATCTACCAAAGGCTGCAAAGGAGGGCAATGCAAAGAAAACCCTGGAAGGCAATGAGAGGTACACAATGATCTATCGGAAACTGAAAGATCCTGTTGTAAGGGTTCAACTCTGCTTTCTTGAGAGCCTGGACCCAGTCTTTGATCGCTTTCCTGATCCTTATAGAAAAAGAGGTGCCGCTCATTCACATTCTCCATGATCAGCTGTCTGAACTAGTGCGTACTTTGATGCAGCGCTTTCTTCAAGCAGATGAAGCAGTCCTGAGAGAACAGGCAAGTAGCTGGTTTCAGTCAATAGCTGCAAGTCAGAGAACCAGCTGCTTGATCAGATGCTTATGGTGAGTGAGTCCACTTGAGCAGCATTGAGGAATATGAAGCCTGAGCAGCAAAAGGCCCATTCATGGAGATGATAAAGTTCTACCAAACTGCTACAAAGTATCTGTTCAGCAAGCTTCATATTGCAAAAGAGATCCTAAAAGACCTGGCATCACTGCATCCACTGCTACATGATGCTGCAGAAGGCTGAATAAGGCATTTAAGCTATTGTATAAATTGTCAAGAAGATGTCACAGGTCATCAGTCAAAAAGAGATCAGCATACTGACAGACAAATGGACGCTCTATCAGACACAAGCGATCCCAGAGAGCTGGTACTGAGAGGCTGGTTCAGACAAGTATCTATACAATGATCACTACTGCAATCTTACCCAAACTGGTGAAAACTTCCCTGTACCGTGCCCATGGCATTGCTGAAGTTGAGCGTTCCCTCTCAACAAACAAAAAATTGTCAACAATGAACTTACTCTGTTGTTAAAGAGTCAAACAACCAAAGATGCAGTCAGAGTTACAAGACGTGGTCAAGCCCATGCTATGCCATTCACTCAATCCTTGATGCAGGCCATCAGATCTGCTTACAGTGTTTTCAACACCCAAAGAACGCCAGAAGAAAAAGAGGAGGCCAAAGAACAACAAGAAGCCATCGTGTCTATAGAGAGGAAGAATTGAAAGCTGGAGAACAGAGATAATCTGTCAGTAAGGAACAGAAGAAGTGCAAGGAGCAGGTGGCTGAGGGGTTGTACGGTGAGGCAAACAGGAGGTTACTGAAAGCCATAGTAGACAATAACATGGGACAGAGATCACTGTTGTTCATGGCTTGGTGGAGGTGGCATCTAAGAAGATGGAGTCAGCTTGAGAGAATCTGGAGAGCACTCATAAAGAAAAACAGAATCTTGATTGAAAGCACAAGAAAATGATGAACAGCTATCTGCTGCTCTTGCAAAGCTTATTATAAGTAACCGTTGAATTCCAGCCATAATTATGTAACCATTTTGGTGGACTTGTGAGTCCCTATGCATCAGGTTTCGCCTGTTTATGCCAGCTGTACATAACAGTCTGTTTTAGTTGGAAACAAGTTGATATTTTCTATTTGAAACATGTTCAGAACATGCACCATTTTAACTGTATGAATGTACAATTTGGTAGAACACTTTTATACTTCACTGCATATAAAATTAAATACTCGTTTTTAATTTCTATCAGCAGATAGTAAGCTTGTTTGGATATATGATCAGGGTCAGCACTGGTGTATCAATGAAAACTACTTCTCCTAAGCTCCAGCTGTCCTACCTTTGTCCTAGTTTTTGCCTCCAAAATCCTACTTTTTTTCTACTTTTTGAAAAATTCTGGTCCTACTTTTCTCCTACTTTTTCACCTGGGTGTGCTTGAAAGCCTGTGTCTGTCTTCTGTAATCTCTGTACTGTCGGGTGAGGTGTCTGTCTTCTGTAATCTCTGTACTGTCAGGTGTGGTGTCTGTCTTCTGTGATCTCTGTACTGTCAGGTGAGGTGTCTGTCTTCTGTAATCTCTGTACTGTCAGGTGTGGTGTCTGTCTTCTGTGATCTCTGTACTGTCAGGTGTGGTGTCTGTCTTCTGTAATCTCTGTACTGTCAGGTGAGGTGTCTGTCTTCTGTGATCTCTGTACTGTCAAGTGAGGTTTCTGTCTCTGTAATCTCTGTATTGTCAGGTGAGGTGTCTGTCTTCTGTAATCTCTGTACTGTTGAGTGAGGTGTCTGTCTTCTGTAATCCCTGTACTGTCGGGTGAGGTGTCTGTCTTCTGTGATCTCTGTACTGTCAGGTGAGGTGTCTTGTCTTCTGTGATCTCTGTACTGTCAGGTGAGGTGTCTGTCTTCTGTAATCTCTGTACTGTCAGGTGAGATGGCTGTCTTCTGTGATATTCCCACTGTCAGGTGAAGTGTCTGTCCTCTATGATCTCTTTACTGTCAAGTTAGATGTCTGTCTTTTGTGATCTCTTATTGATATGCTAGGTGTCTGTTATCTGACTTCTGTTGTCTCTGTCTCTGTACTGTCAGTCACTTTTTACACTCAAGATTCAGTTAGATTTCTGAACTTATGATTACTGAGTATTGCAATTTGAGTAGTACATTTAATTTCCAATGAATTGCTTCAATCTGAATGCTTCAGTTGAATTTTTTAAATAGTTTTGTTCAAAGTTAACATAGACCACTTTTCCAGTTAACTAATCCAAAATTTGTTGTCCTAGTCAGTCGTCAGGAAAATATCACACAGTGGGCTAACTTTCAACCCTGGATTACAGCCGGTAGCACTAAATTGGCTTTTGATGAACAATAACCAGACTTGTTGAATGTAATTCTAACATAGTAGTAGTAGTAGTAGTAGTAATAGTAATAATATTAATAATAAAATAGTGATAATAATAATAATAATGATGATAATAATAATAATCATTATTATTATTATTATTATTGTCATTATTATTAATGGTTTATTGATAAAATGGCTATAACATCAAGTTACACTGTCTAAAAATATCTAGCTCATTCTAAAATTTTGAAACTGAAAACAGCAAACAAACAAAATTAGAAGAATTAAAACAAACTGCATGAAAGGCATTTTGTTATACACAAGGGGTATCTTGTTAACAGACAACATACTGCGCCATAATTTACTGTTCAAGTGTCCACTCAACAGATTTCTTATGGGAAGGGAAAAGATGCGATTTCATCATCTCAAGAGCACAGACACCCAGCTAATCAAAGAAGTGGAAGAACTGAAGCAGAAACTACAAGTGGTGAGTCATTTGTTTGTATGTTAATCTTGTTCCAGCTCTAGGCCATTCTTGTGTGGCCAGTAGCAAGAGTGAAGGCTCTTCCAGAGTCACTCTGTGAGCAATCTAAACCAGTGCACATGTAGTGAATGTGCTCAGACTACATTGTGTACTACTTGCATCTTTATCCAGGGCTCGAAATTGGCAACCAAATGATTTTAAAACAAACTAACATTTTGCCGTTTGAATTTGGTTGCACAGTTGCACCAAAATTACATGTTGAAGTGTGACTAGAAATTACAATCTTCCTGACCTCTACTCCAGTAAGAAAAATGACACCAAAAATATATCTTAGAATATGAAGTAAATCACTTAAAATAATATGAGAGGGGGTTTAAGGTAAGAGAGATGGTAGAAGGGATCTCTTATTCATGGGAGAGGGGGCACTTATTTCAAGTTTAATGGGGCTTGGGGAGACATGGTATGATTTTTTGTGAGGAAATATGGCCATTATTAGATGTTAAGAAATCATGTTTTAACTGTTTTGTTGTTTCTTTACGAGTACAGACTGAGGAGAGGGCATCAAAGGCAGAGGAGAAAGCAAGGGGTGCCATGATTCAAATTGCTTCATGGAGGGCTGAGGCAGAGAAAGTATCTGTAAGTTTGTTTATGTTTTTTTGTTTCTTTGTTTTGTTTGTTTTAAAAAGTCTTAACTTAGGGTGTAATGGTGGGGAGGGTTTCCTATTTTACAGAGGGTGGGTGGCAGGTGCTAAAACCTTGTAGGGGACTTTTGTCCTTTTGTTTTATATACTTTGTGCTCTGCACTAAGTCAGGAAATAAATAAATAAATAAACAAATAAATAAACAAATAAATAAATAAATAATTATTTAAGGAGGAGCATAACCCTTAGTTTTGTTGGTGATTAGGAGAATTGGAGGGAGATTCAAAAATCATGTGACAGGGTGCGATTTGAGGACAGTTATGTGGAATTGCACCAACAGCTAATATCAGATGTCCCGTATTGGGAAAGTGTGCAAACCATACTCTTCTTGTAGGTAGTTAAGTGACTGTGTACGCTTTTCAAAAGTAATAAAATGATGAAATTCTAATTTGGTGACAATGACGCAATTTACCTGGAAAGCCAACAGTTAAATGATTCTTTTCTTCGTTTGTATTCTTTTGAAGGGAGGGAAGGGGTCTGAAAAAACGTACAGTTTTATATGCTTGTGGGAGTGATAAAAAATGAATAACCCAAAATCGTATTTTGTTGATTTGAGTGTGGTTGTTTCAGGACAAGAAGGCACCAAAACATTCACAAGAAATAAAGAAACTGGAAAATCAGATACAAGAGCTGACCGAGAAAGTAAAGGAGGCTGAAACAGATGTGGCAATCAATGAGGCTGAGAACCAAGACATGTTGAAGCAGCTGGAAGAAAGCAAGGGACACTATTTGATCCTGGAGAAGAAGTACCAGACAACTAAGAACAAGCTGAAGGAACTACAGGAGAGGTAACTTGTCTGTCCTATCAGTTGGGCACAAGGGACAACAAGAAGGCCTTTGATTAAATCATTTAATTAAATTTGTTTGTTTCAATTTCGTCCAACTCATTGGCAGTGCTCACACTCTTATAACTTTAGATCGAGCAAATAATAGGCAAGTTACTTTGTATGTTTACATGTTCAAGAGAGAAACTTGTTTTGTATGTTTTGTACTGAAACCAAGCTTCTAGGGTTGTTTCTTTTGCTGTGGCCCTGGCAGTCCTTGATGTGTGACTGCACCTGTTGCAATGTAATTGTGCAGTTTCGCACAAAATTTGACGAACATTTTTAACAGAAACTAGTTTAAGCTGGGGAGTGTTATTATACCTTGTTCTTACTCTGAGATCACCGTTATGTTATTAGGGAACAAGCTGCCAAAGATGACCTTTTAAGCAAGAATGATTACATAAAATCATTGGAAAATCAGGTAAATATAGAAGATGCTGGATGCAACATCATTTCTAGTTCTCAAGTGTTCATTGTGTTCATACTTTCGGTAATTTTGGAATGTTGAAGCTCAGGATCTGTTAAGTATTAACTTTGTTGACTTCTGGGAAACCTAATCTTGACTTAGGTGAAGGATCTCCAAGCTGCAGTTGAAGAGCTTAGGAAATCCAAGTTGTCAGAAACTTCCAAGAAAAAGATTGAGAAGGAATCCACAGAGAAAAACAGGACAAATGTACCAAAAGAAACAGGTATTAGCGAGAGTGCGCACAAAGATGTTCATATTTTGAAGAAGTCTAAAGCAACAGACATTGCATCGCATAAGTCTCACAAGAAGGTCGTTGATGAACCGCGTTGGCCTGCTGTTGAATCTGAAGTCAAAATGGGAAATATTTCCGTAACTGCGCAATCACCTCTATCCAATGGCGAAGATCTTCACAGATTTTCTTACGTTGAAGGAGATTCACTGTTCCCCTCTGAATGGAAAGATCCAACCAAGCTAGATCTTATCTTGGACTGGAAGAAATCAGATGCTACCAGCAAACCAAAAGGTATAAAATCTGCTAAATTAATTTTATTTGTAACTGTAATGCAAGGATTTTTAGGGTCGCTTATAACTGGGGGTTGAGGGAGGAGGGCTTTTAAGGCCCATTCAAACGGATCTAACATCATCCAACATTGTTTGTTCAACAAGGTTGGACAGTTGTTGAAAGAGAAAATTTAGCCAATCAAACTTGTCAAAGATCGACCATCATCATCCAACAAGGTGTTCAAACGGATCCAACATGTTGCATCCAACATTGTTGGATGATGTTAGACCAACATGTTGGATCCGTTTGATCGGGCCTTAACACTAGGATAAGAGTAACTTTCAAAATAAGCTTGCATTTCTTCTAACTGTTCACAATTAAAAACTGTCAAGATAGTTCAGTCCACTGGTTGTCCGTTTCAAATATAATGAGTTTCAAAAAGGTACAGTTGTAGCAACACCAGTGAACTTGGAATATTTGTCTGTGGCGACATTAGTGAGACAGAAGGGCGACTTGCATAAGAGGAGCTAGCAAGTGTAAAATTTTACAGGTTCTAATCTTATTTGATTTCAATTAGTAATCAAGAATGTGTTGTTGGCTATTCATTTTTTCTAAGTGTTAATTTCAGCAGGAAACAAACTATTTCAAAATGTCTTTCTTTTCTCGAAATTTAACTTTGAAATGCCTTAAGACATTGCTAATTAAGGATGGTCGTTTCAACATTTTTGTTACCCTTACAATAAAACGTATCACTTCATAGAACGATTTTAGACTTTAGGTTTGTTGTTAGTTGGATTCATCAGCATAAGTGTTTACACAAACCTAACTTCAACATTTAAGCTAACCATGAATTAAGTGTGTCACTTGGTTGCTACTCACAAACAATTGAACAAGACATGCTGAATAATTTTAGAGGAATGTTAAAGTTTATGGGAACTCCTTCTGGTTCCAAGAATAATTGAGATCCACGTTTCAGGGGAATTGAAATAGCGGTTGCTAATCTGTAGTTAACAATCATGACTGACGAAAAAAGTATTTATGAGGAATGCTATTCATTTTCAAGTCTTGAACAGAGTATGGTGTGAGGTTTCTGTCAGGTTATCAACATATTCAAAGCTTAGGCAGTAAGAAACCGAATGCATTTTTTTCGTGTTTTTGCGTTTCTTTCAAATAATTTTTTGCCAAGAATGGCATTTTAGAAAGTCTTAGTTTCTAAAACGTTCTGAGCCTTCCCAGCATTTGACAGAGCATCTGAGCCTTCCCAACATTTGACAGAGCATCTGACCCATTGACTTACCTTCGAAACCAAGATCTGCCAATTTTTTTTATTTTATTTCTAATACTGTAATATCATCTCCACAGAAGATAGGTCATCCTCTGAGTTAGACCTGAACTCCGTCCCTGAGACTGGCCGTCTCAACAACGATTATAGTCTGGATAAAATCAGAATAGCAGAGCAGCAGGACAAGAAGCACAAGCCTACTCGTGCTAGCTATGGCAGGGACTTGGATGACAGAAATGAAGTGAGTAAAATTGAACTCCAATCTACATTTACACTGTCAATATAGATTTCAAAATAACTAAAAATGTCAACATCAAAATAGTGAAAATTATAATGAAATTGTTTGTAAACAGAACGCAGAACGCCGAAGTTATGTATATTTTCTCAAAAATATACCTTCACTTGAAATCCTTCTCTATACTTTCACCTCCCATGTTTTTACTCTCTTAGTAAGTACTAAGTCATTAGTCAATCTATAAAGCTTACTGTTCAAAGGTGTTACTGCTTTCATGGACCCGCCTCTGTGTGCAAAGGTCTGTCTCATCAGATGTTTAAACGAATCTTGGTGATTTCAGATTTGGAAAGTGGTCTCAAATGAAGATGAGGATGAAGAGGAAGATGATCGTTCAAAGTATCACCATAGCAACCGTGATGCTGAACAAACCAAACCCAGTGGGCCAGGCTTGTTCCTACCGAACATTCCTCTTGGTGGGTTCAAACTCAAAGCTACTGGGCGTAATCTGAAGGATGATTCTGATGTGTCCAAGCAACAGTCATCACACGAAATGACCCGCAGCAGCTTCCCTCTTGCAGGCCGAGACCAGACTCATGGCGTTGTGGTGGAGAACCTGTTAGACAAGCAGTTAACCAAGACAGATGTCAAGGTGTCATCACTACCCTCTGCCTTTGGACAAGAAGACAAGGCTGTCAATAAACTGAGTGACTCCACGGATTCACTGGATGCATCTCACAACTCGTTGCAGGAGATTGAGGAAGCCAAGAGAAGGGTAAGTTTTACTGCACCAGTTGATGTGTTTTTCCCCTTGGCCCAGTTGTTTGAAAGTGGGTTAAGCGTTTAACTATTGAGTTGTCTGCCTGCTGTCATGTGTTGTAAATTGTTTTGTTATTTACCAAACCATAGGCCCAGAATTCATGCGCCAAAGAAATGTGATAATACACATTTGTTGAAATGCCATGTTAAAACAACTGTGTCTGAAAATAGTGTCCGCTACGCCACTCTTTATGTTATCATGCTACGCCATTAATTGGTACTTTGGTTTGTAGGAATTTGTGGCTTGTTGAAAAATAAACACAATATTACAAGGCGGCTTGGAGATACGAATTCATTCTATCTTCTCGTTTCGAAGAGATCTCTCACGAGTTCGTTTTCTTTGCTCGCATGTTTTTTGACTTATGAAGATAAAAATCATATTTCCTGCGCCTGTTATCCTCATTTTAAAAACAGTTTTAGAAATACATCCTCATCATACAGTGTATTATTATTCAGTACTCTTATTATTACCATTATTGTTGTTTTGTTATTGTTGTTGTTTACCTATTGTTTATGTTGTTGTTTACAAGATTATTCATGAATCTACAGATTGATTCCGATTTGAATTCCTCCATGGCATCATCCCGAGGTTCCTCCCCGTTCCTCCCTCCAGCAATGCCGCTCCTTGAAGTGACGTCTCAGGTTTACAATGAGGCTGCAGTTGATGTGCCACCTGAGTTTGAGAATGTGGCCTCATCACCATCAGATGAAAGTTTGGCTGGTGGGTAAACTGATATGCAGATAATTATTTAGTCTAGATACAGTTCCAACCTGTTAGTACAAGTTTTTGCCAGACCTTCAAACTCCTAAGAGTAGAAATAAAACTTAGTGTTTAACAAACAGTACATTTAAAAAAAAAATTGTAATTCTCCTTCTAAAATAAAATTGAAAAACAATTAGATACAACGGATACAAGCAGCAAAAAAGATATTTAGGAATACAAATATTTTAAACTTTAGTTCAGAAAAATGTCTTCAAAGTTGTGGGAAATTGTTTTTTGTTTTGGCCAAACAAAACAACTCTCCAAAAAGATCCAAGTTATTCCCCTTGTAGCAGTGTGTAGCTACAGTTATCAAACCGGTTCATATTGCGATACCTACAGGCACCACAGGTCCACTCTCCACTCCAGTCTCACCACGTTTGAGTAGACGTGAGAGCATATTGAAGTGGAAGCTTGCTAAATTTTTCCTCTGGATGAGGCATTCTGATGTAGTGGGGCAGCGGCCGTCTCCTGCTTGGCCAGGCGCCTGTTAGTAGAGTAGCCACAGTTGCCTCAAGCTATTTACTCACATACCGTAAAATTACATCTTTAATTGACTAGGTTTTTAATTGCGGGATTTCATAATATGAAATCCCCCAATTAAAAGCCTAGTCAATTTCTTAGCTAATAGCTAACATAAAAAGTATTCCGCTTATACTGGTTCCCTCCCTTTAGTCAGCTCCCTTCTTCTCTAACATTCGTTGTGTTTTGTGCGTGTTTGGTTTTAAAATTTCAAATGTTTTCAATACAAAATTTGATAGTCGAGAGTTTTCAGCCCGTGTGTTTTTTGTTCAGTGTGACTTGTGTAATGCGCTTGAGGAGTCATGTTGTACTTAACTTTTGCAGTCCATCTGGATCATGCACGGCCCGTACGGTCCATTTGCACCAGATTTGCACTATGCACAAGGTGTTTTTGTGTACTGATGCACCTTGTTTTGTTGCCTCTTGTTGGGTGTTCAAAGTGTCGACTTGTATGCACTTTGTGTTTCTGCACCATGTGAGGTGTCGTGATAATGTTCACAGCCTCAAACAGAACCAGCAACGGAGAAACTAACAGTTGGGTGGAGGGGGTGATTTTCGATTTATCTCTTTTGTGTAGAACAACGGTAATGTGACCAGATAAGAAACTTTAATAGACCACTTTCGAATTACGCTTCAGTTCCCACGAACAATAACCTGAAGTCAAGGCTTCGTGTGAGAAAATACAGCAAATGTGTGAAAACTTGGCACGAAGTGTCGACTTCAGGTTATTGTTCGCGGGAACTGAAGCGTAATTCGAAAGTGGTCTATTGGTGAGAATGTTCCAACAAACAAACAAACAAACAAACAAGCAAATCAAGAACTAACCGGTGAATGGAAATCAAATTCATTCCCATACATCACTGATGTTAGTTTTGTTCTTCCATCCCTTTTCCTGATGTCTTTTAGTTATTTGCTCTGAATGGAAGGAATTTCTCACCACTTTTATTTGTAATAGAATGTAATGAATTTGCCCAGTTGAATGCAGCCTCACGGTCCTTGACTCGGCCCATTAAGGGAAGAGAGGGGGTGGAAACTAGATTTTGTAAGTTAGTAGGAGGAAATAAATATGTTCAGAAGACGAAGAAATTTATATGAGGTTGAGTCAACTCTCCCCCCTAAGGATCCAGGTGACACCCAACGGATCACAGCATACAAACCGGTGTTTGTCTATAAAGTACTTACCACTGTACTTAGTGCTTTTAAAGCACTACGTGCAGCGGTAAATGCTTTAGTGACAACTTGCGCAAGACTAACACCATGGCGTCAACTTATTCTGAATTGTCTTAACTTCAAATGTCTGTTCAAAACTACTCGATCTACCCGAACACTTGTTTTTGTCTCAGTTATTACCAGAAGAGCAACAACACTTCATGGCTTGTGTCAGCTACAGGCTTGTAAGCACACTATAGATATTAGTACCCAGCCTGATAAAAGGGTATCGACACAAAGCAGTAGAAAGATCTAGAAAGCTAGAAAACTTGAAATAGTGAACTGCGAAAATTTAAGATGTTCAAACGTGAGTTACATTATAATTGCATAATATTTAATAGTTTTGCCCTACGTGAATCGGAGAAGAACTGCGTCTCCTTTGTTCTTGATTTTCGTAAGACGTTTTCTTGGATTAACTGACCTAAATGGTGCAAGCAGTTACGTTTTTACATTTAGCCGTTAAAAAGCCTTGAAGTTAAACCAATTTTATACAACTTCACTTGTAGTTGTTGTTAATAAATACTGCTTATTATTAAATACAGTCCAGTGGTTATTCGATTTCAAGCAATTTGATTGGTTCACTGGTCACCGGTTACCAGCTCATATTCTAGTGATTGACTATAT
>JAOBYH010259962.1:0-16743 GCA_025403525.1 Umimayanthus kanabou | reverse complement strand
GTAATTGTTTAATGAGTAACATCTCGTTAATAAGACAATCAAACTTGTTCTGGCATTTTTTCAACACCTTAAAACAATTGTGAAGGTCATCCGGAACTGTGCCTGCGTGTCTATTATCATAATGTTTACGCACTGACGAGGTCTTGCTTCTATGTCCATCCACGCGTACGAACAAATGCCCACGGGTGTATCCGACATAACCAGCATCGCACTGGTCACACTTGAATTGATAAACAACGCATTGTTGGTCAATGAGCTGAGGCTTTGGTTCGCCTGTCGGGAACTCCTGAGCAATCTTGCAACTCGTAAAAACTGGCTGGACAGTAGTCTGGAGCTTCACACTGAGATCTTTTAAATGTGTCTTCACGATATTAGCGGACTCCTGGTCTTTAAAGGGTATAACGACCTGAGTGATGTTTTCTGTCGTAGTTTTAGACCGCAAAGATGACTGGTCAGAGACCCTTGAATTTAAGAAGGTTTTAACAGTGGAGTCCACAAGGCGCTGGGGATACTTCAGTTTAGAGAACACAAGTTTCAGTCGCTCGCACTCCTCAGTGAAGTAAGACCATGACGAAGACAGGCGGTATGCGCGATCGAGCATAGTTGTCAGTAGGCCACGCTTGTACCTATTGTCGACGTGACTGTGGTGATGGAGAAGCAGTCCACTATTCGTTGGCTTCACGTACACTTTAGTTTCGATTTGGGGTGCTTGGTTTAGGAGTTGAATACCGAGAAATGGGAGCATTCATCCTTTTCAACCTCCATAGTGAACTTAATGGCGGGGTGGGCGTGGTTGAGGGTGTAGAGGAAGTCCCTAGCTGTAGATAAATCAGGCATCGTGGTGAGTGTGTTGTCAACATATCAGCAATAATAAGGTGGCAGTTTACCCTTAAGGTCTAATTTCTCTTCAATAGACGACATAAATACGTTGGCTAGCAAAGGCCCGAGGGGGGACCCCATCGCTACACCGTCTATCTGTTCGTACAAGGAGCCATTGAATTGGAATAGCTGGTCCTTGGTGGCCACACTCAAAAGATCGATAAGGTCCTGTTTGGAAATGACAATGGCGCCAAGATGTCACTGAAACGTCAGTTCTTATCGTTAGTTTTTGCCAGTATATATGTTGTAAAAGAATCCAGAATAAATTGTTCATAATCTTGACGTGTACATTTCAACACTTCCCTTTAGGCCAGACTGGAGAAACAGTTGTCAAGTAATATTGAGATGCTCCATATGTGAAATCTTCACTGGTCAAGATAGACACTCACTGGTGAGGATGTCTAGACACTCATCAGTGGGGACAGATGTTCATTGGTGGAGACAGACACCCACTAGTGGGGATAGACACTAAGTGGTGGCAATGGACACTCACTGGTATGGACTGATATTCACTGGTGGAGACAGACAGTCACTTCTAGTGATAGACACTCAGTGGTGTGGATAGACATTCACTTGTGGAGGCAGACACTCACTGGTGGGGACAGACACTAACTGGTGAAGACAGACATTGGTGGGGACAGGCATTCACTGGTGGGGACAGACATTCACTGGTGAAGACAGACATTCATTGGTGGAGACAGACACTCAGCAGTGGAGACAGACATTTGCTGGTGGAGACAGACACTCCTGGTGGGGACAGACTGAGACACTTGCTGATATAAGTCATTAGTGAGGACAGACACCCACTGAAAGAGTTAAAGGCATCCACTGATGGTGAAAAATATTACAAGCAAAGAAGGACTGAACTGATGGTGAACTGAGATATCAGTGGTTAGGACAGACACCCATTGACTGGGTAGTGCAAAATTTAGGCCCCGTCCACACGTATCCGGATATTTTTTAATCCGCAACTTTTTCTTTCCAGATTCACCTTTCGTCCACACGTATCCAGCAAATTCGCATGCGAATCTGCAACTTTTTGAATCCACTCTCCAGAGTGGAAATTTTTGAATCCGCAAACAATTTGGAACCGTGTGGACAGGCGAATCCGGATATTTTTTTAATCCGATGATGTGGCAAAGTCGGGTCTAGTCTTTATCGCGTGAATATTCAACATGGCCACCAAACAGAATATCGTCACGTCTCTTCTTCTTGCAATTATTTCAATTTGTCACGATTCCCAGTCAACATTCTCCATGGCCCTCGACATTTTGTACTCCAATGTAACTTTAAGCAGAAGTCCAACCTCATCGGCAGTCCAAATGAAGGAGTCTGCCTTTCTCTTCAGTTTCTGTCCCGAATGTGACATATCCAAGTAATAATTAAAAGCGAAAGGTTTTACAGTGACAAAACAAACTAATTTGCCACCAAATTCGCACATTACGCTAGACACGCTGCTTTGCGCATGCTCTATTTACAATATTCACAGAGGAGTACTGGGCACGAATATGCTACATAGGTGGATGGGTGCAAATATGCTACGTGTAGACACGATTTTTTTAAAAATCCGCAACAAAAAATATCCGGATTCAAAAATATCCGGATATGTGTGGACAGGGCCTTAGAGTCCAGGAAAGGGTTTTACCCTTTCACTCCCAGAATTGTCAAATGGTGCACTGCTGGGTTCTGAAATTCAGGAGGTGAAATTCAGTGCCTAAGAAAATCTTTGAAAGTCCTTGACATCAGTACTTGAAAAAGTGTAGGAATCTTCACTTGATTAATGTATGCAATTCTGTACAATAACCAAAAAGGACACATTAAGTAACAATCCATCTAAAAACTACTAGGCAACCTTCTATTGTTCTGCAGCAATTCGCTTTCCCCACATTAGAATGTTTAGATTTTCATACTGAAAATACATCAATCTTTACACAACACGTTTTTGAAAAAAAAATATAATTATAATTTTTTTGTTTCAAAGCGACGTTTCTTTTGTGCTACAAGATTTCATCCAGTCATGAGACTACAAAACAGTAGCCAACAAAGGGTTTGAATTTTCTCTGTTCCCCACATTGAATTTTTGTTGCATTAAATATCAGAATAGTTTTCACTATAAAGGAATAAACTAGTAAACTAGAGTTAAATATTAAATGTACTAACTGGTGAAGTTATAGTAGATTTTCATGTTTTAGCCAATGAGGTTAGCGCTTTAGACAATATCGCAATCAGCACCTTTTTGCATTCCTTGCCGTTGGCCTGCCTAGTTCTTACTTGGATCATTACTTAAATTTAAATAAAAATAGCTTATCAAGTGTCCCAAGGAACACCTTAAACTTTCTTTGGTCAATGAAATTTTAAAGAAGAAAAATTATTAGCAGTGGAGACCCCTCCCCCCCCCAAAAAAAGACCACTGGGCGAAATTCTACAACCAGCCATCCCAGAGACTCCATACAATGCTTCACTAAGAGGGCTTGCATTTATTAGGGCATGGGAGGATGAGGGTTTGGCATGATTGTGCAGAAGGGGGAGGGTGGCTTTATGTTCTGAAATGCTAAATGTACATGATTTAAGTAAATTAAGATGTACCTATGGAGGGGGTTATAGAATATTATTACAGACTAAATACAGGGGGTTGTAAGAATTTGCTTTATCTTATAGAGGGGCTGGTAAAACTCTAATCTATGCTTAATATTTTGCCATCACCCCCCCCCCCCCCTCCACTTCCCCTATGCCCCAAGAAATGAAAGCCCTTGACAGAAGCTCTGCTGCTAGTGCAATAAGTTACTGAAGTTTGCTGATTTTTTGTTGAAGTCCTGGAAAAAATTCTAACCCTAATAACAAGTACATACATTACTAGAAATATTTGCTTTGCTAGTGAGGCTGGCTTGGCAATTTCTCTGTAGTTACCTTAATGTTAGCTAACCCTAACCCTAAGCAAGCAAAGATAATAAAACAAGCAGAAAAAGAGAGGTCAGATAGAAATGATGAAAGTGTGTATTAAAGGGCAGTTCAACGATTTCCTACATGGACTAGCTTCCAGTTTCTAAGTGCTGCCAGCAGTTTGTAAAACCATGACTAATTAATGCACTCCATGTGTGGCAGAATACAATAGTCTGCTGGGAGGCCTTGTTTACACATACACTGTATGTGCATGCAACATTTGACTAATGTATTATGGCTGGGAAATGGATCTGGAAATTATTTAATATGTTTTGTCGTAAACTTCAGCTACCATTTGGAATTCCTGTATATTACCATTACCTACCTTAAAGAATTCAAAATCTTATAATATGCTGCAGCAAACAGTTAATTTCGAGACAAACCAGTGGTTTATTAAATAAATTATTCAATACACTCATGTCATTGTTTACCCAATTAAAAACCAAGTTTTGTTCACAGGTTGAAGTTCTTGAAAGCACTTGAGGAATAAAAAGGCTCAAGCTAATAGATTATGTTGAATCTTGAATACATATTTTGTAAGTTAAGTTGTCTGTTGATCTGACCTAAAATAACTGTTAACCTCAGAAATTCTGCAAAAATCAATTTTTTCTACTCAAGTTTGCCACCTGTTTGAAATAATGAAAACAAAAACATGTTTTTCTTCAAGTTTTGCAATATTATAAGGTAGTTCATAATTGGCTCAATTAATATATATATATATATATATATACATTGTTTAAAATCTGCATATTAAAAATATTAAAGTTCAAGCACAGAAATAGATTGAGATTTCTTCCACATGTCAAGATCTAGAAACAGTTTGATGTATAATGTCATTGATAGTAAATATAAAATTCAGCATTTCTTGTACATATACATTATTAAAAATGATGTCTTTTTTGATAAACATATGACACATGTGAAGCTTGGAGCCTCATCTTAAAATATTAATTTGCCAAGTGAAAAGATTTATGCATAATTGGTCTTGTCAGTAAACTTAGAATGCTGATGCAAACAATAATTATTATTCATTTGTCTGAGCTGGCAGACTACAATTATCATATGTAAAAAAATGAATTGTGAATACAAAATTGGATGAGACTTTAAAACTATCAGACAAACTGGATTTTATAAATATTGTAGTCAGACAATTCACTGTGCTTTCAGATTCAACAACTCGGTCTTGAAATTAAAACTGTAATATTTTAAAATTTCTTTAAATGTACCTATAGTTCTGCTTGGCCGCTCAATTGCTAATGAAGGTTTGTAAATATAACTTGTCAGTTCAAAGTTCTACAATGACAGCTATGATATTAAATTCCTTTCTTTTTTAAATAACTCTTTAAATTTGTTGACTTTTATGAAAGTGAATTCAAGAGAAAATATTCAAAAATGCCTTAGAGAACTCATAACTGTCTTCTAATGTCATGAACCAAGCATGGAAAATCCAAATTCACAACTGCTGGAACAAACCTAATAATGCCAGTCATACAATTACCAATCTTACAGTACTGGTTCTTGTAATTGATATTATGAGATATATTACTCAACAAAATTTTTTGCGATTTTTAAACAAATAAATTCAATTACAGCACAAATGAATGTGGCCTTGGTTTTGGTTTTTTCCGTGACTTTGCTAGCTCCAGCTCCTTACGTTTCCTATCTTTCTCTGCTTCCCATTTTTTGGAGCACTGTTTCTCATGGATTGTGATTGAAGCACTGCCGTATTCACGACCACACATGTAACACAGAACCATTGTTGGCTTTTTAGGTCCACTTTTGACCTGTTGAGATGAATCTTTATCACTTTTAACTATCTTTTCATTTTGTTTTTGCTCATTTGAAACTGGTCCATTTGTAGTGTGCTCTCCAAGCAAACTATCTGTTGCCAGTTCACCATCAACTGCTTTGTGTATCCTGATATCAACTGGCAAGTCGATAGAGCTGCGCTTCTTTGAATCTTTAGCTGCTTTCAATTTTTCTTTCTCTTTTTGCTTTTCTTCTTCTAGTTTCTTTTTGGCACATTGTTTCTCATGAATGCTAACTGATGCACTGCCGTACTCGCGACCACAAATGTAGCACATAACTAATGAGGGGCGTTGTTGGGGTTTTGATGCATTATGGGCCTTTTGTGGTGATGTTTCACTACCCCCCACTTTTTCATCTGTACCATTTTTTTGTCCCAAAGATGTTACAGCTGACGGTGGACTACTTGTGTCCTTGTCGTTCTTTGTTTCAACTGGTAAGTGAATAGAATGACGTTTAGCTGGGTCCTTTTTAGCTGAACTTGGTCTTTTCTCTCTTTCTGTTTTCTCTTTGGTAGCCTCACATTTCTTAAGACATTGCTTTTCATGTATTGGGAGGGAATGAGAGCTGAACTGCTTGCCACAAAGATAGCAAGTAATCATTTGAGGCCTGTAAAGGCCATTTGTTGATGATGCAAGTTGTTGAGCACTTTTTGAGAACCTTGAAGCAGAAGACAGATTTTCAACCATTGATCGGTGTGATGACCTTTTAGATGAAAATAAATTATCAGTTGATGATCGGCGTGGAGACATCTTCACAGCTGAGGATAAATTATCATTTGATGACCTCCATGGAGAGTTCTTTGTAGCAGAAGATAAATTCTCTGCAGATGATCGACGTGAAGAAGGTTTAAGTCCAGCTGCACTTGGGTCCCTACTAAATGTTGCAGGTTGATACTCTTCACTTGCTCTTGCTCCTGATAATGTTGAGAAGGATTGCGCCTTCATTGGACCTGATTTGGCTTTGTGTAAATGCCGAGGGTTTGCAATGCGCCACTTTTTCAAGCACTGAGGTTCGTGGATTTTGATAGACTTTGAACCGAATTCTTTGCCACAAATGTAACAAACGAGCATTTGTGGATTCTTGGAAGACCTCATTCGAAGTGGTGTGATATTCTGTTTTTCATTCAGAAGGGATGGAACAGGAGTCGATAATGGACTGCCTACACTCTGTGGCGATGATGAACCTGACGATGTATAATCATTGGCTGTATCTGACAAGAAAGGCTTTTGTGGTTCTGAACTTGGGTCTTGTCCGGTATCTGGAAGTGAATGCTTGCGCAGAGTAACAGTTCCTGGACGTACCAAAGCCACATCACCATCCGATGGCTGTGTGTCTGGCTTTTCTTCTAAAGTGACTGTACCGGGCCTTTCCATAGCTGCAGTATCACTATCTACTGACATAGCATCGGAACCCTGATCACTTGTTGTTGAAGCATTGTTGTTCATTTCCCCCTCTTCTGCCTCCTGTTTGTGCTTTAGAGTGACTGTCAGTGGCCTGACCAAATGCATGAGATTTTGCTCACTTTCGGTTGCATAGGGGCCTGGTTGCGAAGGCACTCTAATGTCTTCCAAGCTCTTACATTGGTCTTGGTCGCTGTAAATTGGTGGCAACACTCGGCTTGTTTTCCAGGGATCATTAGGCAGTATTGGCCTGCTAGAAGTTTTATTTCTTTGCTTTGACTCAGCGCTGTCTTTTGTTTTTTGGCTTTCCCACCGCTTGGCACATTGTCGCTCATGCATATCAATTGAATGTGAACCGAATTCTCGACCACAAATGTAGCACATCACGGTCTTTGGTTTTGGCATGTTGGGCGCTTCACAGAATAAAAGGAACAGTCATGCGATATTTGCCTGCCTTGTCCAATACGTCACGTCTGAGTGGTTTTGAAAAGCCTGTTGAAGTAGAGATTTATTTATTAGCATAGCACTTGAGAAGACAATTCTTACTCGCTTCCTGCTGTTTACGCGAGACAAACCAGTTCTTTAACGAGTTGGTGCGTTTTACAAATACGGTCATAAATGGCGCGAAGTAATTTTATCAAAACCAACACAAAAGCTAATCAGTTCAAAACAATAAAATATTGTCTTTTCGTAAAATAACACATCACATAAAGATCGTTCTCTATGCAAATAAATTTATTGCGAAATACAAGAAAAAGCAAGAAAAATTTCAGCTTTCATAAAGGAAAAAGTTGAAGGCTGAAGGGGCCTTGGTAACGCCACACAAGTCTCGAACTGTCGCGTTTCTGCAGCAAAATAGACAAAATAAAAGTAGTTCTAAGCTGTCTGCAAATTAACTATTTTAAAAAAGTCTTAACTATACACTACGATACCTTAACACGCTCCATACTCGCATGTATATTTTTTCTTTTCTTCAACAATGAACATGCTGTAACATTTGTGACCAGTACCAGTGGCAGTTGATATGTGATATTTCCAAAATCAAAATCATGTTCGTTGTTACTGAACCAATATTTTCAACGCCAAACTAATAAGTATCGCTGTAAACACAAGTAACGCACGAATTCCAGTATTTATATTCAGCATAAATCATTGTCTACAGTTTTTCTAACTTCTTGCATGAAACTTGAAAGAAATTTTGGAAATTCGATCACGAAGAGTATTCGGAAACGCTTTGAGAGCTGCGCAAATAAGTTAACGCCCCAAGTTTTCCCCTTTACAGCTGAAACCAGGATACCGGCGCCGGAAAAAATAAACGTTTTAAATAGAACTTTGAATTCGATAACCCGTAAAGCACTTAAGCAGTGAATTGAAGAACAAAACGAGCACCCGCCAAAACAGGTAGGCTGAACCACATAACCAATATTTCGTCATAGAAACGTCTTTTCTGTCTATTCGGCGTAAACACAACTTCAGCTTGACTTAGAATGTGAAATCTGCGTAGAATTGGCAGCCCCGCAAAACTTAATACAAGATAATTCTATGTAGAACGTGCTGCTTAAAACTTACCTGTTTGATGAAGTCATTTTCAAAAATGGCGTTTAGACTTGGAGGATTTGAAAGTCCAAGCGTTCGCGATAGCGACGTCACAATCTCGGAATATTCTCCGCTGTTTTTATTTCAGTGCGTCGGTAAATATCATGAATTCTTCTCTTAGGCTTGTGTGGCCCTGGCTACCGCTCTAGATGCTAATTCGTTTGTGGCGACAGAAATTTTTGTAATCGCAACACGACAACAAACAACAAGCGGATGAGTCGAGAAGGACAGGAAATGAAACCACCGGAAGTGAGGAGGTAGCAGGTGGTCCATGGCGATGCCGCTGACCAGATATTTATATATTCGGCCTAGTCTCTCTCGGTTTGTGTTGTGCAAATGGCGGACGAAGGAGGAAAGTCCTCAAAGAAGCGGAAAAAATATTGTCGCTTCTTTCTAACACAACGAGGCTGCCGATTTGGCGATGAGTGTCAGTTTTGGCATTTTAAAGACGTAGCTGCTGGTGGAGTTTTGGAAAATGAGAGCAAAAATGTTGAAGCTACAGGCAACGAAAGTCCTTCACAATCAGAAGTCACATGTCCCAAGAACGAGACTGAGAAACAGACTTCGAAAAACAGATTTTCGGCAGAAAGCGCTTCCCAAAAACAAAAGGAACAGATGGATGCTGTTGAAGTGCATTATGTAGAAGACAAAAAAGATGAAGTTGCAAACTGCGAAGTAAAACTTCGCAGAGAAACTTTGGAGAAATCTGAAGATAATTTGGAGAGATCGGATGACCTTGCAGCTGGTGGTGCAATCACGGAACCCAGTGTGGATAATACAGACAGCAAGGTCAAAGGTCAAAATAGAAGAAAACAAAAGCCGCTTTGCAGATATTTCATGACAAAGAAAGGATGTTCAAGAGGAGAAGCGTGCAAGTTTTCACATGCTAAACTCTTAAAACGAAATGAAAACTCGGCGTTAACGAAACTGGAAACAAAATACAAACCTTTACATGAAAAAGTTGCCACTGATAGTGATACTGGAAAACTTAAGGAACAACAAAGCCAAAGGGATTTGCAGGAAAACTTGTGTGGGAAAATGGAGGAAGCATGTGATAAAACTAAGCAAAGTGACCAAAGTGATACATCGAAGGCCTCCTTGAGCTCCTCCTCCAGACTTAGCCAACCAATAAGGACAGAACCTCACCAGTTTGTGAATAAGCCTATTGTTGCTACCGCTGCAAAGCTCTCATTGCTTGATGATTTACAACTGGAAAAGTTACGGAAAACAGAGATTCAACAGATCCATAGACGCTTTGGTGGTCAAGGGAAATTAAAAGTGATAAAGGAAGAACAGGATGCTGTGTTTGAGATTTTGTTTGCTTCATCTGACCCTGACTGGGTAAGGAGTAGAAAGATGGTTCTTAATACTTTCAACCCCAGCCAGTTTATCAGTATGTAAATTCTTCTCATATTATCCATACAAAGTAAGTTGTTTGGTAATGAGAATGAAGCAATTATTGATCATGCACGGCAATTTATCTAAGATAAATAACAAAGTTCTCCCAACCTGTTTGCAAGGAAACTATAGAGACAGTTAGGAGAATTCAACAATATGTCATATGGTGTGTTTGGGACTGAGAGAGTTCATATTTTCGATCATATTAAAACTTGATGCCATTGATGTGTTGCACAACTCACAGACAAACTGATGTTTAAATATTCCTTAAATATGTATTACGTTCCATGTCATTGCAGATACTAAACAGTGGTCATACATATTTTTCAGCCATTTGATATTTCAGAGATAGTCCTATGCACCCAGTTTGAAAAGGAATATCCCAGAAAGGTTTGTTGCTATTATTTGCAGTATAAAATAGGGCAGACTGACGAAAGGCTAATGCTCGAAACATTTGCTATACACCAAACCTCACAGGAGAAATTTCTTTTATTTCATTATAATTATATAAACATATGTCAGACTTCAAATTGTTTCTTGTAAATACCAAAACACATTAATGCATATGGTGTTATATTAGCAAATATATAATGGAGAGAGAACCAGTCAGATTGCAGGGATTTTCAACAGGTCACAGTAAATTTATAATAAAAAAAATGATAAAAAATGTTATTTGGCTATAGATTGTCACTGAGAGACATTTCTATAGCGTGCAGACATAAAACCCGCTAAATAAGTATAAAACATTAAAATAAAACCTACTGTTTGGCTAGATATGGATGTCAGTGAAGGAAGAGTTACAAAAACACTTGATAATAATGATTTCAAAACTTGTGTTTTACTTCAGTCCAGGTTATTTTATAACTTACTTTTTGTCATTGTTTTGTTTTTCACCAATATAAGACTTTCTGTTTGGTTAGGTGAGGGGCGGGGGGAGGGGGGGTCAAGACCAAGAATTATGGATGTTTGCTGGAACTACATTTTGAGTATACTTGTGAAGTTTCGTAAACTCAAAAGTTAACCCCCAACATTTTATCTCAACAGATGTTCTGTTGTTATTTATCTGAAGAGCAAGAGCTACCACTGCAACTGATAAGGTATGGTGATATTTATTAATGTAGTAATTCAGGGCTGCTTTACATGTACTGTCAGGAAAAATCAGGGAGTTAGCAAAGGTCACACTAAGGGATCATTCAATATTTAATATGGGGTTGGACAATTATTACGAGTAGAGTTCTTCATTTATTTTTCAAAGCCTGCAATATCAGCCCTCAAATATTCCAAGCCCTAACAGAAACTGAAACCAACTTGGAAATGTTTTAAAACAGTGCAGCTGTATAATGTACCATAGTTAGAATTCTGAGTGTGAGGGGAGAGAGAGTGTTCACCGATATTTTGAACTGTGTGTACTGTCCAAGCCTTGAAACATTGACCTTATTTCACACCCAAAAAAGAAAATTCTAGATCCTATTTCTGAGAAAAACAAAAGAGAACTTTTTGTGTGTAATATTATTAAGTGAATAACTAATTAAAATTAGAAAAATTGAGTTTTGATCATGGAAATTCCAAATTATGTTCCTTTCTCATGGTTGCAAGTTATAGAAATTTCATATGTTATCTTTTGTTTTAAATTTTGTTTCTCCCAGGCATGTAAATGATGGTATAAAGAAGTGGATATTGAAACAGGAAGAAACTCGTCAGTTGAAAGACACTGTTGAGTTGCCTTTCAGACCTTTCCTTCGATGGCTGGACAGGAATCTTGAGGCCCTGTTTATTGAGGCAGGGAGAAAGGTGGGATCCCCTTGTAGATGATAATTAATTAATATAATGACAAATTTAATTGTAGTAATATAACTATTAATAATATTATTACAACTTTCTGATTTCTGATCCTTGGTTTTAGTTGACACAGACAAGGTAATGGTCCCCAGAAGTGCACATTTTTTGTTTTAGGTTATCTAATACAGTAAGTCTAGTTTGGCCCTAAATTTCTGTTCTTTGGGGTTTTCTAAAGTCCAAAAAGATCCCCAGTGCCCAGAGATTGCAGGCTTTTATTGTTGGCTAATTAAGCTTGGAACAAGGTTCTGAGATGATCAAAAGTAAAGTCGTTTGGTTTGGTTTTGCTGGAAACTGGACTTGAATTACAGGAACATTTGTGTTGGCTATTAAATGTGATTCCAATATCCACTATATATAGCATTGCATAAAGCTAAAGAACTTTTGGGGTTTTTGAAGGGTGGTTCAAAATCATCACTTAGGCTATTTTATGACTGTCAAGCTCTTCAGCTAGTTGGCACCTTGTCATATTTTTCCATTTATAAAATTAATACATTTTACAACTGTGTTTTCAATTGTCAAACTGCATTAACATATATCTGACTGAAATATTTAAAATTCTAGACATTATAAATAATGATGAGTCTCACTTGACAGATGAAGATGCTTGAAGATGCCAAAGCAGCAGGTTTTGAGTTTGTTCCTTATCATTTCATGGCAGAAGAAAAGTCCCAGGATATGCCAAACAGCTCCAAAGAAGTTGGTAGACAAATCCCTAGCTCTGAAAACACTGATGTTGGAACTGCATGTAATATCACTAAAACTGATTCAAGTGAAGATCAACCTAGTTTGCTAACACAAAATCAAAATGGATTACAAAGTAATCAAATTAATTTTGAACTTCTAGAGATACCTCAGGCACAGGTTTCAGGGTTTTGTTCTGCAGACACTGATACTATAACAACTTCTTGGCACAGTGAACTTGAGAGTGAAAAGTTTTCATCAGATAAAAGCTCTACATTATCAGTCAGGGATGACAACAAGGAAAATGTCAATAAGGACATAGTTGCTGCTATGTGTGACAGGAGGGGGACAGAAATAAGGCTTCGTGATCTGGAACTTGGTGAGAACACCAGCACAGTAAGGGCAAACTTTGTTACCATGACGATGGAGTGTGCACGTTGCAAGGGACGGGCCGACCATCAGCTGGTTGCCTCAAGGTAAAGATGAACTGGTTGTGTTTTACATGTATAATAACAATAATTATCATGACCTAATCAACTAATTAATTAATTAATTATTATAGGTAAAAAATAGAGTGAAGCTGCATGTGACTGCTAGTTTTTCCAGGCTTTTTACTTTGTGTTTCTGAATTTTTTCTTCTTTTTCACAAGCATTTAATTTGGTTGTATTGAAACACAATGAATTTCAAGGTTTTTTTCTGAAACCCAGGTTTATCCCCATACCTTTTTATCTGCAGAACCCAGAAAAACCAAGGAAATACTCAGGATAACTTGGAATTTCTTCCAAGTTTTGTACCAGGAAAACGTCTGAATGTCCTGTTTCCAGTGTTTTGTTTTGTTTGTTTGCATAATTTGATAATAAATTGATAATATCTTTAAAGAACTTTATTTTGGTGTCTGCGGTAACTAAATTAAGTTTTCCTGCTAATTGGGGACACAATAAAGTCTGTAAATAAAACTTGTAAATACATCCATATAGTTACTTGTTTATTACTGATATTTTTTCTTATCAGGGGCAGATCCAGGATTTTTCAAAGGGGGTGACTATTCATTGTCTGATCACCAAAATATGTGAGATGGGAGCTTGCTTCTTATATTTTTCTTTATGTTAGCTCAAAATGGGGGGTGACTAGTCACCTATTCCACCCCCCCTGGATCTGCCCTTGGTTATTGTGTATTCACAAGCTTGATTGTCTCCATATTTGTGTTTGGTCGAGAAGTATGGGGATGTGCAGAACGTAGTAAAAATCTAATTCAAATTGATCTGACAACTACTCAGCCAAGCATTTAGGTCTGGTTGTGTCCAAGTCACATGCTCTGGAGCAAAATCATCTCCAGGCGATGAACTGGATCCCAGGAATTATTGCCACCAAAGGATGAAGGGACATTGCAGATACAAGGCCATGAAGAAGTGTTTTATTAATCGTTGCCTTTTTAACGTAGTCTAGCATGTTTTAACTTATTGATCTGTACTTGTTATCTATTGTGTTTTTATATATTCAAATATTTTTAAACTTTTTTGTTGTAAACCAAGACATTTGATTTTTAATTAGTTTTTTAATAAAGATATTGCAATTATTATTATTATTATTATTATTATTATTATGATTATGATTATGATTATTAAAATAAAAGTACTAATTTACATGTAGTAATGCTTCCATCTCATTTGAAAGAGTTTCAAGTGTCAAGTGCCAAAGATGTTTTACAAGTCAGAGTTTTGCATTCAGACCATCTATCGTACATCAGATGTCACAAGTTCTGGGTCACCTAGACCTGGATGGGTGAGTGTAGTTTCTCATTTGGTAAAATAATTTTCTGGACTCTCTTTGCATAATATTCGTCTCACTGAATAACGGGAGAAAACTATGTAGTTTTTATAGTAAGTTACACATTTATTAATCTGTATGGTGCAGTAGTCAATTTAGGATGTGAAAACAATTATTCAGGATCTAAGCCATAAATATTGTAATGAATATTATAAATATGTTGTTAGCATGTCCAATAATAATATTGTTAGTTATTTACCAAAATTTATCAGGAATGTTGATTTTAGTATTTTTTTGCAAACTCGAGCCAGCTTCTTTGATTTAAAAATTTCTTTGATATCTCAACTGTCCAGATGTAGCTGTAGTATTTGTCCCAGCTGTTAAATTGTTTAATAAGGTGTCAATGGGATTGCAGTTGTGTCTGTACATAGTTTGCAAAGTGATCACTTAAAGTGTTAAGTTGACTGAGTTGTCTATTGCAGCTGCAGTCCATTGTCCTAGTATCAGTGGAAATGCAAATTTCTCCCTGGATGAGCCTCCACTGTTCAGTTGTATGGTAGTTGTATCTGCAGTAGTGTTTAGTTTACAAAGTGATCACTCAAATACTAGTTAATTTTGACCCAGTTATTGTTTGTAGCTGCCATCCTTTTGACCTAGTGTTGGTAGATTGTGAATTTCTCCTTGGATGCCTCAACTGTTCCCGTGAAACTCCTGTCAAGGTATGGTTACCCTGAGCCCCATGCAAATGACTGTTTTCAAGTTTTGTATTCAGTACACACACGTGTGTATTTCCGTACACACACACACACACACATCACTCCTATGGTGTAAGTGACTTTAGTGCCCTAGTGGAGTGCGATACACACACTCTTTCTTCATAAGAATCTTTCTATTTATAGAAATGTTAAAGATAAGAACAGCCAATTATATGCAAACTTATGAGAACGTAGCTGGTATTTTTTAGCAGTTTTTGTATGGCACCAGTATGCGTATCTTGCAACACACGAAAACATACCTGGGAACTAGGCTATCAAGTACCAAGAATGTGCTTTCGCACATGGAAAATGAAGTAACAGTTGAAGGTGACGATCAGGAAATAAAAGAAGAGCTACCAAACTTTTCTGTGAAAAAGAACTACGGAACAACCCGTTCGGTGAACAGAACATATTTTTTCTTGTAAATTAATACCGAATCACTGCAGATTTGATGTTGGAGCCGTTTATACGAGAGAAAATAAGATGAACTAAGCTAAGACACGACTTACGTTAGAAGCGAACTGTTTGTATAAATGATAGAGAAGTATCAAATACCAAACACTGGATATTGAATTGGTGGTAATCTGATTGGCTCTCTACTCCTGTAGTTTGTCCAAATATGGTAACTGACAATTTTATCACAAAGAATTTTCCCTCAAAATGGCCGAAAACTTGAGTCGGTAGAAAATAAAACTTGATATATTTTTATCCAGTGTTTGGTATTTAATAAAACAATTATTCCACTCACGCTTGTTGGATATGAGCTTATGATAGCCGACTCGGTGCTCCGCACCTCATCCATTATCTAAAAGCTCATATCCGACGCGCGTTCATATTCGCGTCTAAGCTTAGTCGCGACCAAGGCTGAACTAAGGCTTTGAGCTTTTCCTATCTGAGACGCATCTTACTTGGCCGTGAAACTGTTCGTATGAATGGGTCAGTTCACCTCTAACGTACATCGTGTGTTAGCTTTGTCGCGTCTTGTTTTCTTTCCTATAAACAGCCCTAATGTCCCAAATGAAATAGTCCATGCTTTAGTTTTGCGTCAAAAGTCGCGTCTTATTTTCTCTTGTATAAACAGCCCTAATGTCCCAAATGAAATAGTCCATGCTTTAGTTTTGCATCAAAAGTCACATCTTATTTTCTTGTATAAACAGTCCTAATGTCCCAAATGAAATAGTCCATGCTTTAGTTTTGCGTCAAAAGTCGCGTCTTATTTTCTCTTGTATAAACGGCCCTAATGTCCCAAATCACAAATGTTCCGTGCTTTAGTTTTGCGTCAGTCATGTTATGGATGTATACCTTCGCCTCGTGACACACCAGCATGTCTCTTGTGCTTCCAAATTGCTGGCTCGAGTACATAGTTTGATAGACGCACGCTAAATAGGGACCATTTCTTTGCTGAGAACATGCAAGTGACATGCATCATCATTCGTTTATCTTTTGAAAATAGAAAGAACTAATAAATTATCCATACTGTAATATCCCGATGGAGCAGCGCATTTTCATACTTCGGAAAACTGATGAAACAAAGTTCCTTTTGTTAAACAGCGTTTAAATGTGTATCCGACACAGGCACCTTCTGATTCACAAATTATACGATAATTAACAATTATTCTCTGAAATCGAGGTGAATAGTGGCAGAATATTCACCGACATGCGAAGCATGGAGGTGAAT
>JAOBYH010258852.1:0-16763 GCA_025403525.1 Umimayanthus kanabou | reverse complement strand
TTTGCTCCCCCACCCACTCCTCCCCTCTTTTTTCTTTTGACCCCCCAGGCATGACGTCATCCCATTATCGATTTTTTACTTGATTTTGCTAATCGATATCTCGTCGGAAAAATCTTCGGAACCAATCACAAGCCAGAAAATCTTCGGAAATCTCATTTACATAGTTCGGAAATCTTCGGAACCAATCAGAAGCCAGGAAATCTGTGACGTCATCTTCGGTATAGACGGTAGAATGTAGCGTACAGTACTACTAATGATCTTAAGTTCAAAAGATACCGCGTGGCATTTTACAAAGATTTCCCGGCTTCGTTCGTCTGTCAGCTATACTGCACGCACAGAAGCATTCAACATTTTCGCTGCCGTTTTCGGTGAATTGGATTGACTCAGTAGGAACAGCGGAGATTGAGTTTCACGGTCTTCTATCCCAGCTTTGACGCATCTTTCATGTTTGTACACTGCACGTGCAAAATGAAAATAGATGTTGCGTGTTTTGCTGGTATTAAAAAGAACACAGCAGCTATCTGTCGTGTCTTTATCCAATCACAAATTAAAAGACTGCTCTACTTTGAAAAATCAGCGTTTCGTCAGGTTGTACATGCATAATGAAATATAGAGGACAAAAAAGTAGTCGGAAATGGAGTAAAGTCAAACCATGGCAACGATGGGCGTTTAATTTGTTGTTCTAGTACAAGACTGAAAACGCAACTGCCGAATCCTTTCCCACTTTAAGAAGAAATTCATTTTTCAATGTCAAAGCCTTCTCCTGAAGAAGTTGGTCTCATTGTATGCGTAACAATGTTATAGAGTTCAATGTTACTTTGCTTTTCACATTTAAAAAATTGTTGGTTTCTTTTGGGCTTCCTTAAGTTCCGTAACTTGTCCATAAAATTGTGTCTCCTTCCCCTCTGTTCCTTTGTTACCTGTTTTGGGTGGGGGTGTACCGGCCAAGCCTTCAAACCCTGACTCTATTTCATACCCGAAAAAGCAACGTTCTATACACTATTTAAGACAAAACAAAATAAATCGATACCCTATTTCAGACAAGCTAAGGCGAAATACGCAAAACTATAAACCGGCGAATAAGAACACCGTGGTCACAACAAAGCCCGTATTTTGCTGATCCTTTACACTGAAATCTGAAAAGTGACGATCAACAACAGACATCACGGAACAACTTTTCTAGTCTACAAATCCTTTGCGAAAACCATATCCTTTATCAGACTTCTAAAGCAAAATGTATACCCTTTCCTTAGCAAATCGGTACCAAAACCACACCCTTAAGGGCGGCACATACCCGTATAGTCAACTGTGGGCCGGGGAATACCCACACTTGGGGGTTATGGCCCTTCCGACTCGTTTTGTTTCTTGCTGCTTCCTACGCCACGCCCCAAGTCGGACCGATCTTCGCCAGCTCTGCCCAGCCTGCGATTGGCAGAAGCACTAATTAAACCTTTGGTTACAGATGTAGTCAAGGGATTCGAATCGCTACGAACGTCTGCACCGCACAGGACCGTTCTGCACCAGGTGGATTTTGGGGGCCCTTGCTTTCTCATTCCAGGCGGTGTCTACTGTCTACCGCAGGGTAACTGTGGGGTTTAATCTTGTTCAATCAATTCTAAGGACGAGGTCAAGCATTGCCAAGCCATCGCAAACGTCGACTTGACGTTTCTTACCGATGTATACACGTATACTGGTGCTATCAATCTGCAATATTGTTCAATCAGCAATCTGTAACACAGTGGCAAAAACTCAACTGAAGTTGAAACCAGAACTCTTAAGCAAGGCCAGATTATCAGTGACATAGAGAATTTTTGAGTGATTTCAAATAACAGCAAATATTAATTGAAGGTAAGATTAACCTGGCTGATTTTTTTTCTCTTTCAAGAGTAGTTAGTTTGTATAGCATGCTTGACTCTTCTAGACAAATTATCGCTACAAAAAGCTTCGCTGGCCAATTCAAAACGTGCAGCGCCGAACAACAAAATTTATTTTGAACTGCCTTCCCCATGAATCAGTTATACCGCAAGGGTCGCTACCTTGGATTTGATTGGTTCCTCTGGAATTTGGAAGAGACGTCAGTGATTGTGTGCACGAGGCCGGTTGGCGGGTTCAATTCCCAGCCTGGTCGAGGGTTGAATTTTGGGCGACCTTATTTCGCCACACCGTCCGTGGACAGGGACGTTAAGCCATTGGACTAGTCTCTCGACGTTCCATCGGGGGACTTAAAAGAACCCACAGACTTGTCGATAAGAGTAGGCTAATGCCAGTGTTGTGGACTGTCACCTCCTCTCCTACAAAGGGAGTCAAGCCTATAAGGGACCACGTGTCCTATTGCCTGTGATCCCGCTGAGTACCACCATACTCAGCCAAAGTAACACCACCAAGTTATCCATGGTAATGATTGATTTATACATGTCCATAAACTTCTACCTTTCAATATTTTCTCTTACATTTTAGAAAGATTTAGTGTATGCGTGTTGACTTTCAAGAGTAAAGAGAAGACTCGTAAACTCCCCAATACACATGCAAGCTTGAAAACATATTTTGAATTTTCTGAAGAGGAATTAGAATTCAAGGATTTGCCAGATTGCTCTTAAAATATTTTCTTATTTAGTTATTAAAAAAGTCCAAGATTAATTAATTACTCGACAGTGATTTACCAAATTAAAGCCATCACCGAACAAATTATACCGAGTGAGTCTTTAAAGACCAGATTTCAAGGAGTTTAATAAGGTTTACATCTCTAGGTTTCCTTGAAGGATTCAAGTAGAATCTCCATAGTCCCTCCTTATAAAACACCAACTGCACTGTGTCTCTGTCTTTCAAGATCTTGGCACACATGTGCCCTCTCTGCCCACGGCTAACATGTTGTAGTAATATGTGCTTGAAAGCAAAATTAACTGTGTTACTAAATTGAGAAACGCTCGAGGCATGGTCTTTTCTAGAAGTAGAACCCTGGATCGTAATTCAAATCAAGCAAGACGACATATTCCCATCTCTAAAACAGACAGCGTTAAGTTCGCTTGTCAAAATCACTGTAGAATGTAATCCAAAAATTACGAGCTTAAGTAGCAATGATTGAAAATTAGTGAAACGGTTCTTGATCCTTCAATTTTTACTTTATTATTTAAATAGTCACTTTTCAAGAAGTCATGCACTCCTGAATTCCAAACTTAGGACGCATGCTAGCGAACATGCACTAACATTCAGTTGTGCTTTGTAAATCGAGCAACTGAAATATAAACTTCGGTAAAATATAGCAAATACACTCTATCTTTTGTAAGAATATCTGATTTTTGGGCTGAGGCTGAATGTTCTTAAATATTTTGAGAATTTCAGCTCCAAATATTCTTAAGACGGGTGCACATTTGTTATTTTCTATTCGCACAAGCATAATACGCTTTATTAATTAACCGCTACCCTGGCCGGCAAGAAAGCTTTATAATTGTATAGAGGTGAGGGTTAAGATCACTCATTTGTCTCGATAACCTTGTCACATCAATACTCGCCCAGGTAAGAATTACTAACTGTTCTTTCCGCGGGTACTAGAGATTTGCTCTCTCTGTAAGCAGGGCATGCTACACCTAACCGCCAACGCCTGTTCCAAATGTCTTTGAGTTTGAACCACGATATTTTTTCAATAAAATTTTTTCAAAACTGGTTTGATCACGCAGAAAAAAAAGGGTATTTTGTTCTTCAGTGATGTAGGATGACATTAGCCGTTGACAGTAAGTTTAATTTTCTTCCGAGAATGAGTGTTTGCTTAAATCTGGCATTGTCATTCCAAGGTGTAAGGTGACGCTCTTCACTACTTCAGTTCTTGTTTCCTTGTTTAGTCTGTAAATACTTCAGGAGATTTTTCTCCAGTTTAGGATTAGGCTTTTGGACAAACAACAGAAAAACTGTCGAGAGTGCAGTATATCTTTACATCAGTCATCATACTATCGAAATAAAGAATAACATAAACAAGAAAAATATAGTTGAATGGAATGTAAGTCATGATTGTTTTCTTTTACTTTAGAGGCTTAGAAGATCGATTTCAAGATGTTTTTGAAATGTACAAAGCGTTTCTATATACTCCAACCGTATTGTCACACACTTCATACCCCAGTCCATATCTACAAATGAAAAGATGTAGAGATATATATATACTTAGGATACATGTTTGGAACTGGCTAAATTAACCAAAATATGTGTGATTGCGGCTTGGAAACGTACTCTGTTGCCCCGAGTTGATTGACCAAGACAAAGAAAGCGCTTGTCCTCATAATTCATATGAAACACTTGTCGCCACTTCTATGCCTTGCGGCACGGAAATATCTTGATGGTCACTAAACGACACACTAAAAGCTCTCCCATGACGCAACTCCAGGTTTCCCGAGCTAAGTCGACATCTGTAAATGATTTCAATTTGTTTGTTGTTTTAAGACATTTAATAAAAGTTTGGCATTCCAGTAGCGGGACAGTTTGTCGCAATTTTGCATCAACTCTCGTCGGGTCGGGAACGAATTTCACAAATAATTGAATGCTTTTGTAATCGTGAGAAAGGCAAAAGATTTTAAAGGGTCGAAACAAGACAAATTTAAGTTTGCTTATGAGAGCGACGGTAAGATTTTTTTCCAAATGATCTGATTAATGATTATAACTAATTCATTTGCTTTACAGTTTCAAACTTATCACAGATCTATCACGAAGGCAAAGTTTTGTAGGTTTGTAACAAGCGTTAACGGAACGAGAGAAAGAGGATCTCGAAACTTGAGAAATACCTTTAGATACTTATGTCTGGAGTGGATTGCAAAAAAACTGGATTCAATTAACGAAGCAATTATGACAATTATGTTCTGTAATCCCGCAGCTAAACGATGAAAGATGTTTTGCAATTTTATTTTTACCAGACCTACGTTTCTCATGAAATGCTCAAACGGCGCAGAGCTCATCCTGAAGTTACGTGACCGAAAATAACAGGCTGACAACAACGCTTTGTAGCTGAAAGGAAATGCTATGTTGTAGTTAACCTGTTAGTTACTTGAGTTCTACATGTTTGCCAACCATTAGCAAAATTGATTTATGGCGATATGACCATAAAATAATGTAGTATGCAGTCAAAAACGTATGCTTCCGAATTGGGGCTCGTGCACTGATTCGTGCAATTTGCACGAACTTCGATCAAACATTTCGTACAAGTTCACGAAACAGGAACTGGCAGCCCTTTTTATTCACGTACAACAAAAACATGAAAACAAGTACCTTTACTGTTTTATTACTTGTTTTGAGCAACTAGTGTCTGTTAATTATGAGCTGACCTGTTTTCACTGTCGGTATAAATTGGAACACCGTTCTTCCAAAGTTGTATACTCATTTTGGAATAGATACTTACGAACTCCTTATAGATTACAGTTGCTTTGAGAAATGAAGTTAAATTGAAATCACTGTTATTAAAAACCTTTTAGTTTGATTCAAAACATGTGTTGTGGAACCCGCACATCGGGAACAAATCGTTCTCGACAACTGAACAACGTCTAGTTGATGATGAGACTGAAGTTTCCAAAGGTAGTCCAAAAACAGCATACAACCATCTGCTGTGTTTGAAACTAAATGCGTGCATTGCCTTTTAGCTAGGCAAGTGCGGTGATAATTCACAATTAAAGCTTAATTGTTCCAATACATAGAATAGTTCTCGTGAAAAAATTAGAAAACCTCACCCTTGGAAAATGGTTCTGAAGATTTCATACCTCACGCTTTCTTGCCGATGTCTTTGAACTGACATAAACTGAATATCTCCAACATGATAAGACGACTAATTACATCTCATTGGTAAAGGGTGGTTCACATACCCAAATTACATTTTCAAGTGCGTGGTGCTAAAACGACACGAAAGAGATTCAAATCAAATGTTTTCCTGTCACGAACTCGAAAAGGTTTGTGTAACTCTCGCTAAAACATGCAGTATTGTAATGCAGACGAGGTTCCGATTAAATTAAGTTCCCAGGGATATTTCAAAAATTTATTTTTGATTTTATAGCCTAATTGGATTCGATTCTGAGAGTGAGACACTTCAAATGGTTATGACCTCGGCTGGTCAGACTTTGTGGACCTATTACGAACCTCTTCAAAACGAAACTTGAATATCCTGTCCTCTAAATAATTGATTGTCACATCTCCATTATAAACTTATAATTATGAACTGAAAAAGTTAGGGTATTCAAATTTTTTTCATAATAATTTTATATGTTTTGGTCTGTACGCCGAGATCAAACAAACAAGGAAAGTTTGATCTGACATGCTGCTCAACTCAACGATTCCAAATCCGGAAAGTGTCAAACAAAACAAACACGATTTATAACGATCTCTTTCCGCGAAATAACTGTTTTTCCTTCGTGTTGATTCAAGTCCTTCCCCTTTTCTTGACAGACGGAAATCTCTTCCTCAGATCTGACAGCATGTGATATGGTTACAGCCATTTATTAATCTTGTAAAATTCCGTAATGTTGTACATTTATCGATATTTTATCAAACTACAAATAAAGTTAAGAAATGGAGCCTTCAATAAACACAAAACAAAGTGCGGATTAAGCAAAAGTAAACACGAATTTGCACTAAAATGTAAACAGTTGTATTAGCAATGTCATCGATGTTTTTCAATATTTACACACTAAATATTAGCTGAAGACGCTCTTAAGACGCCTTTACGTCGATCCTTCAAGGCAATATTAATCCCGCTCGCTATCAGATTAGATCGCATCACGGTCATAAATCGACCGATAGTAAGTTTTTCTCTCCAGCAACAAGTTCAAAACGAGCGACCAGCGAGTTTTTGTGACTCATTTTACCCCACGCTCGAAGTCCGTGCAGTCCAGAAACGGAAATCGAGCGCCGTTAAAGCTGTCTTTACTCGTACTAGTAAGGTTCGAGTTTAGCGCACATGACGAAGACTCGCTTTTGAGCTCGCTCGACTTACTTTCGCCAGAAACTTGAACATTTCCATGTTGTATTTGTCCTCTTTCACTTGATATATTCAGACTCGAAACTCCAGCATTTATATTTTCAGTAACGTTCGTGTTCTGCAATGAGGTCTGACTTTGAGGCTGGTCTTGGTTTGCCGCAGCAGCACCAGACGAGTCCATGTCTCTTAAAAGTCTGTCCAAAAACCGGATGTATTTCATAGAAAGTCTCAAGATTTCATTCTTCGATAGTTTTCTCTCCGGCGGATACGTTGGTAGCAGTTTTCGTAGCTCGGCGAAGGCAAGATTCACGTGTTGTTGTCTCCATCTCTCCCTACTATTCGTGTAGAGCCGTTTGAGGTAAGCAGAGCGACCGCCACTGGGGGAGTTACTGTAGGTAAACTGGGTTGCTCGTCGCGAACACGGGCCGTAGTGAATCCGAGATTGCGGTGGGATGTTGGGAGTCGGGCTTAGGCTTGAATCTGATCCACTCGAACTACAAGTACTAAGCGGAGATTGTATAAAGGGTTCTGCAGCCACAAAATCCGACATCTTTATCTAAAGGCTATTACCTATTAGATTCGCAGCAGTTGTCCGTCTCAGAGAGCGTCTAGCCTCCGCTTTCTACTTTAAAAAGTTTCAGTGCCGTTTGCCGTGGTCACCTCTCTTTTAAACTGATTTGAGTTCACCCAGCTTGGCCTTGTCAAGTGTGGGCCTGTGTACTCTGTTTTCGATTTATAATGATCCACATAATTGCTTATTCATTTAAATCTTAAGGCGATAACCTTTTGTCGCGTTTTTTTCTGTGTTTGCGACACTACGCTGGCACAGACCCTCGTGCTGTCTCGTGTTACAGCTTCCGGCCAAAAATTAGCCTTTCACTGCCCGGCACGCCTGTCACACAGAAATAGAACTACAGCCAATCACATCCTCGCATCTACAATTAGTCCATTCACTCGTGTCAATGCGTTTACAATATTCAATTAACAATCATTAACACTAACACGTAATTGTGTGTGGGCTCAACTGCCTTCTATTAAAAAAAAATCTGACCAGTGATAATTTCAGCATACTGCACGGGACTCGGGTTATTTCGGACAAACCACGCAAGCGGATGTCTTCTTGTTCTTTAATTTTTATTCACTCGTATTTAACAGGAAGTAATCGGTGATTTGTAATCAGGGTGGATACTTCGATTTTCAGTCTTTGAAGTAAAATGATAACTGCAAAAGTCGCTAGTCCTTTACTTTAGCGCCGCGGCATTTGTTCTATTTTCGGGTGCGAGACAAAGCTGTCTCAAAAAGACAAAGAATCGCTGATTATTGTTTCGAAATGTTTAGTGCTCTTTGCAAATGAAACACATATGAAACACGCGTTAACTTGAAGAGGCAGTAATGATACGCACGGATACTGAAAGTCCGAAAACGGCAGGAAATTGACAAAAAAAGGTAATGTTTCCACAAATTATAAAATACCGCAAGCTTCTACTTTACAAATAAACATACCCCACACTAATCCTATCTAATCCGTTCACGCTAAATTCTTGTGGCGACCAAGGAACAACAAAATGGGAAAAATGCACAAATTTCGAGTTTGGTATTTGATCTTTGCGTGCGAACGTTACACCCATTTATGATTTCCATTCGGATTGTGGAAAAAACAAAAGATATTAACTCTTCATTTGCCAACAAAACAATTCAAAAGTTGAATTACTTCTGGTGGCAGTCTATTATAAAGCGGTTTGTTTGTCTTCGAGTTTACTTCCGCGGAATTCGAGGGATCGTTTCACAGGAAATATCACTTCGTATAACCATCCGGAAAATACCACATAAACAGGGAGAGTAAACTGGAAAACTCGCTGTTAGCAGCGATTTTCCTTATCTCAACAGTTGTAGCAAGTTAACAATACTGTCTGCTCTTCGTTCTTCTAAAACAAAAGAGAAAATATGCTAGTTAAAAGGCGTTAAAATTGCTGGAAACAAGAGTGTCTGGAGTCTGTAAAGAGAAACAAAACAAACTTGGTCCAGCCACCAACGCCTTTTCAACTCCTGATTTTGATTACTCTTTGGAACGGGTTGTTGCAGCCATAGATGAATGCTGACCCTTTTAGCCAGACAACACCCTCATAGCGACACAAGGGTGTAAAGGATAACACGACCTCAGTGGCTCTTCCACTGAATAAGACCCGGTTTAAGATCATACACTACAGACAAATATACATTAACTTTATTTTGGCTAAAATTTACAGAGTATGGTATGGTAATGGTTTATTCAAGCCTTTTACAGTTGAAACTGGATTACAGGCAGGTGCACAGGAGGATAATTACAAAATATTATTACACTAGTCCACAAGAACAAAGGCCACAACAACTACTGCTATTTCAGTATTTGATAGTTACAAAATTCGCGAAATGAACTGTCCGAATAGATTTCGATATATTTTATAGCTAATATTTTCAAAGATACAACACGACAAAAGTATGTATGATAATAACATAAATAATTAGATGAGTTTTCTAGTTTATAATAACAACAGAGTTATGATGCAGCTGGTATTGTCACAAAAATTGTAATAACACTAACAGATTAGATTATTGAATTCATCGAACGTTGATACATAAGATCAGCCAGAGAGTTCCGGAATTTGGCTAACTATAAGACTGAAGGCCACAAGAAGTTGTTTACGGTTTAGGAAGAGATAAAATATTTGTGTACCTCTAAAAGAATAAGTTGTGGATCGCAGACAAACAAGTCTTTCAAGTACTTAGGATAATTGTCGAAGTAAAGAGATTACATTACTGACAGAAAACAGTTTCCACGTGGTGAAAGTTGTTAAAAAGTCTCCATTATTCAGTCTTTCAATTGGGCAATCCTCAAAAACTGTTTCGTTTCTCTAGAATTGGCCAGAAATTGAACCATTGCTGAAATTTAACATAATAAAAGATGAAGAGCTACACCAAGTTTTGACGTCTAGAGACGGGATCGATCCGGCGAGGCGGTAAACGGTTGTTTGAATCCAACTTGAACTTGTATTTTAACTCAGAATTCTAGGATCCGCTGATCCACTGAAATTCTACTAGAACCTCCATTAAAACTGAACCAAGAAATGTAAGGAAAATGTGAACAGACATGTTAGTTCAAGCTGGTCAGTTTTCGAGCTCAAAATCATCAAATTCACTCGTTCAGCTGACTTTATTCATTAAAAAACCAAAATTGGGCAGATAAATAGGAAAAAAATACTTTTGATACAGTTACCGAAGTTTAAAATCCTTTGGATGTCTAACACACTAGAACAAGTCATTTTCAAGATGGACCAACATTTAAAGAATGGCTAAAATTCCCTAATCCCTCTACAGCCGCCCATTTTTTCAAACATGCAGTTCGGTCAACCGCTTTTTTTTTCTTTTAAGGCCGCTTTTATGAGAACAACAATGAAGCTAAGAGTGCTCAAAAGTTAAGAGCAAATTGAGAGTAATTAACCTCTAACTGAGGTTAAGAAACACAAAGTCGCTCGGTATGTATTCAAAAAGTATTTAGTGTGTGAAACTTTCAACAAGATAAGAGCTACAACCTATTTAAAGTTATTTCCCCTTTAAAATGCTCTATAGCGATCAGAATAAATCATACGTGCTTGTTGAGCTGGCTCAAGATTTAGGGATTATTCAGAGGTGTTTTTGTTCCTAGAAATAAGAACAACTTTACGCATTTAAAACTGAGGCCAGCTTTGCCCCAAATTTCGGAGAAGAATGAATCTGGTTTTCGTTACAAAAAGCGAACAGAGAACCTGATTTGGCTGAATGCAAGCCGGTATACATGGCATCCGCAGTGAGCCTATACAACGAGTTGCGAAACCTCGCAAAGAAACAGCCGGCAACGTTACTTCAAGAAAACTTGGCACTGTATTGGGAGATATTTTAATAGTTTTTCAATCGCAGAATATACTGTATTCTAAAATCCTATACACACTCTTTTTTTTATAAGAACGTCTAATTTTTGGGCTGAGGTTGAATGTTTTAAAATTTTTTGAGCCTCAAATTTTTTAAGCTTCAAATTTTCTTAAAATGTTCTTGAACATAATGGTTGGCATTGCATGGGTGTGCAGTTGTTATTTTCCATTCGCACAAACCAACCGGAAGAACAAATATACGCTTTATTAATTAGCCGCTACTCTGGCCGGCAAGAAAGAAATAAAATAGTAAATATTAAAAAGATTTAAAGCAAACTTGTATATATGCACTGCACAACACTGAAGGCGATGTTGCACTACTGAACATTAGCCTAGAAAAAAATTATTTCCATGATCTTGTGCAGTATCCACAATAAAAGTTCTTCGCCTTTCCTCAGCCTCGGTATGTTCTTAGAATGTTCTTTTAAAATTTAAAATTTAAAAAGTTTGGGCATTTTTCAACCTCATGTTGTTATAAAAAGGTTAGTGCACAAGAAGAAAAACTGACATCCGCACCTACATTGGGATTGTTTACAGACTTTATAGCTCAAATAAACTTTTGGCTATTTCTCTTTTTAACAAATACAAATGTCATGTTTAGGAAAAGTCAAAAGAAGAGAGAATATACACTTTCCTTTTGTTGAAACTGGCCTGTGTCCAGCTGCGATAGCTTGTGTGTCTCAACCACATATGCAGATGTGGACTGTCAACAAATCTTCAGGCAAATTCTCAGTGGTTTAAGGTCAAATAGAACACTACTTACTTTTGACATTACAAAAAAAAAACGGTTTAATGTCTCAACTGACACTCGGAATACTTCACATTTCAAAACTACACAGACATTGTCAAAAAGTTTTTTAATTGAATAAAACATTTTCCTGAATCGGGCTGGTTATCAATCATGCGCGTATTAAAGGTTTGTATTATAGTTGGGGCAGGGTTCTGCAATTCGAATACCAGGAATACTCAACTTAAGCGTTCGTTTGGGAACTATTCTAATTCCGGAATACTTTGAATGCATTTTGCTTAGTATTCTACTGAAGCTAACAGAATATTCAGTATACGATATTCATATTCTCGAATACATGCAAGTAGTCCCTATTTCAGTTCTCTTTGAATTCGTCCAGTGGAAAATCGATATACCGCGCAAGATTAGCTGAGAGTGTAATATACCGCACATCTCAACAATTTCGTACAAGAACTACAATCAATTTCTGACCAAGGCAACCAAAGTTACACTTTCCTCGAGTGGTTATTCAGTTCAGCAGCAAAAATATTATTCGTACTCTTAAATTTCTTTAAAGTCGCTAAAGATTACAGAATATGCACTTCGCCTCCCTAAAGGCTTAATATGGTCGTTAAAAAGGGCGTCAGTGCACTTGCAAGGGGATATTAGCTATATCCCTGATGTCCTCTCAGCTTTCTCAAAGATTAAACAATTTTCACATAGCAGTCGGTACGAAGGCGATCTAGTTTCAAGGTGGGTCAGTTATATCTCTCACTCATAATCGGACTTATAGTTATACTGTTTGTTGTCCTCTCAACTTTCTCAAAAATTGAACATGAACAATTTTCACATAGCTATTAAGCGAGTACCAAGATGATCTAGTTTCAAATTCAAGGTGGGTCAGTCATCTCTTGCTAACTGAACGGATACCGTTTGTGCAGCCCTACAGAAGCACAGGTTGACTCCCGTGGGCGCGTCTTCCGGCTTTGAGTTTGAGAGTGTAAGCTTTTACGTTTTCAACAGGGGTAATTAGACATCACTCGGACTTGGGTCGCGCCGGCAAGTCATCGATCAGACAAAAAAATAACAACCCGTGCATATCCGCATGTGCACTCCACTGGTTAGCTTTTTAGTAGTGAAAACTCGCGATCGAAAGTATACTATAATTCTTTAAGTCTAAAATAGATATAACATGTAAGAGTTAATAGATTCATAGGCCTAGCTATTACTGACGCCGCTAGCCACAGTCGAACTTAATCTTGCAGTCGAATTTACAATGTAACTGAAATCGGAAAATATATAAACCGCTGTATGTATCAACTTTTAAGCGGAATCGTAAAAGTGTGCCGAGTTTAGCTTGTTCAAATGGATAAAATCTCTGGACAGGTTCGACAGACTTCACGCGATTTCTAAAAATGCTGATATGGTGAGACTTGGGTTATGGCAAAAATCGAGCAGACAAAACTAGGATACCCGAGTTTCAGCTCCATCACTTCGAATTTCTTAAAATTGAAAGTATACTACCTTTAAGTCTAAGATACATATAAAGTTTTAGGACTTTGTCCTGTGCCTAGCGCCGCTAGACGATCAAATGTAGTTATGCAGTCGAATTTAGCTGGTCATCTAATATAACCACTACATACATCCGCGTTTAAACAGGTGTACAGCGTTCGGCTATTTCACACAGATTAAACCTCTGCCGGCTCTGAACAAATTGAATCGAAATTGAACTATAGTTTGCTTGATATAACTTAGGTCATGACCACAAAACATTGAGCAGACAAAAATAGGTAACCGCATTTGAGCTCCATCAGTTCGATTTTTCAAAACTTGAAAGTTTAGTAACCTTAGTCTAAGATACATACAAAGTTTCAAGACTTAGAGCCTGATTACATGGCGAATTTCAGCCGTGGGGGAGGACTGAATTATTTTCCCGATTATATGACGAAATTCAGCCCGGGCTGAAAATTCCAGCCCGTTAGGCGCTGATCGGGCTGGAAACTTTGCCCCAGGATGGACTGATTCAGCCCGGGCTGAAACGTCTCAGTTCGTGTAAACGAAAACTCATTTTTATTAACATTTCCTAAAGAGACCGGGCTGAAATTGCGAGCTCCCCTAACCGGGCTGAAATATCAGCCCGGGATGAGATTCGGTAATCGGGCCGTTAGTCCAGTTACTGACGCCGCGAGACGATGGAATATATTCTGCAGTAGAATCTAGCTTTGGCCGTTAAACGTACGGCCCGCTGTCCGGTAGCAATGTTACTCCGCGTCCAAAAAGAATAGTAAGAGTCCAAAATTCAACTTGTTCAGATAAACAGTACCTCAGGACAAATTGAACTAATTCGCTCGACAGACTTGACGTGAATTTTAGTCGTACATTGTAAGACGTCGATATGACTTTAGCCTCAAAGGCAGACTTGGGTCATGAGAAAGATCAAGTTGAGAAAACTAGATATCATTTGAAACCTGTGGCCTGATCTTAGATTTATACAGTTCGTATGAAGACGGGGGTGGATAAAATTTTCATTATCTCTGATGATGAACTTTATGTTCGAAATTGTTCAAATATCTCTCGGTAAATAATTACATCTTGTTTTAAACATTTATCTCGGCGGAATATGGCAGACCCCCAAATGATCCAATGAACCTATTTAAATGGGAATGAAACGCAGAACTGAAAAATCACGACATTTCACGGCAGCACCGGCTATATTAGACTTTCTCAAAAGTCCTTCGCTCATATAAATTCGGTCTAGATCTGGTTTGTCTCGACTCGTGCAGGCACTGAGTATATGCAATTAGCATTTATGCTGATCAAAAGACTCCAGTTTGGAGGGGAAAGATTTGCGTTACAGCGCTTGTTTAGTCCAAACTGTCAACAATTAATTTAAAAATATACAGATCGACTCTGTTTCTAAACTTCAGTCGGGTCAATTTGAACTTCATTGCTTTTGTAAGATCGGTTTCTTTTTATTAAAAGCGTGTAGTATTTAAAAACAACGCGTGCCCTGTATTGTTAAGATGTCACTTTAACATTTTATACTCGCTTTCAAAAACAATTAGTAACTGTTAATGGCACGCGACAGCTGAAAACTGCTAATTTAATAATTATGAAAAATGAATTATTGCATGCTTTGCAGAGTTTTCACTTCAGAAACTTCACAGAAAGAATAAAATTAGCTGCTAGAACTTGCAAGCAATTTACTTATTTAGTATTCATGGCACTGGTTCCAATAAAGATACCGGAATTGTGTTAGGGGAATATTAATTGCTTTACACCATAGCACGTGATTGTTAACAGAGCACCAACAGTGTTAATAAAGACTGTAACAATAATAAAGTATGCTTTAACAACAAGGAAATCTGAAAGGAGATCTACTTTGTAGATTCGGTATACTGTGCTATGTTTCAGTTCCATAGTTTACTGCAATGACTGAGACTTTTGTAAACTGTTTAGACCAGGCTACACGTGCACTGACAACAAATTTTAGGTTTCCCGTCCAGAACTCGGCTAGACCAGTGTGTGCTTGGTGTCTTGCGAGTTTGTAACATAAAAAAAGCTTGAAAAGTTTTAACTACATTCAGAGACTACATAAGCAAGTGAGTAATTATAATAGCAGTAAGGCAACGTGGCGAAGGGTGAAGTTGCAAAAAAAAAAAAAGCCGAAGTCTGTCATACAGCGGTTGAATAGACCTTTAGATTCAACTACGGGTGCGACTTCTAAGCTTTTGAACTCGTATTTAAATGTTGATTACGAGATCTTCAGCTAGCAATTCTTGTAATAAACAGGACGGCCACGAGATTGTGCCTGGCGAAAACGATTTTCCGAACTCCTGTCAAGAGTTTGGTCGCACCAAAAAGTCTTACTCGTAGTCGAAGTCGTACTCGTAGTCGTACTCGAAGTCGTACTCGTAGTCGAAGTCGTACTCGAGGTCGTAATCGTACTCGTAGTCGAAGTCGTACTCGTTGACGAATCTAAAGTTTCTAATATCTCTCGGGAAGCCCCCATTTTTTTTTTTATCGGGGTTTACCTAAAGTTGTCGGACCGCTAGCTTACCACACACTATAAAAAATTGCGTTGCTTAGAAAGCGTTTTACACATATGTCTCAGAGCGTCTTAGCACTGTTAATACTGACATGCCACAATACCGGGACCTTGGAGTGGCAGTCACTGGATATCTAGATCTAAACGACTGAGCCAACCACGCTAGCGCGCTCACTAGCCGATTTAGTTTTCGGCGGGAAACTGGCGATTGTATGGAATGCATGGAAATTCTTTACTCTTCCCTCTTCCTCTTGTGTAAGTCCTTCTCTGTCCATTTTGTAAGTACTGTTAATGAGTGATGCTATACAAAAATCAACCAGTCTATTGCCAAGCTCGAAAAACTTTAATATGGTTTATTTTGTCCTAGGCATTTCCTTGTACAAAGCTATATTTAGTAATTATCAACAAAATAAAATAACAAATGAAGACAACAAATTAAATAAAATATAGATAAAATTAGATTTTCCCGTAAAAACTGAAAAAAGAATGAAAGTATAGTATTGTAGTGTAAACCATGCACGACTTACAATGAACTGTGGCCACACTCAGCCGCTGCAAACCGACTCAAGCTGGTTTTTTCCACGAATATAACGTATATAGCACTAGGAACCTTAGAATTTAATAATCGTCTTAACACATAACATGCTGAATTTATTGTTTGTTGGTGAAATATGAGCACGGAGCAAATGTTCAGGGCCGTTATATTTATAGCTTAGAAATTAGAACTTAGACTAGATACTCTCATTTAGGTAAGCTCTAATATCGAGCGGGCTGTCATCGGTTTGCTTAAAGCCTGCGATGGTGACTTGGTACCTACGCCCATCTTATGGCTGGCATGGCGGACTGTTTAGAGGAGTTTAGAGTGTCAGAAGATACAACGTGCGGAGGAAGAGAGTTCCAGAGTCCAATTGGGGCAGGCGTAGCTCAGTTGGTTAGTCAGTGAGCGGCCTTCGGAGCTATAGGTCCACGGTGACTCACACGTCTGCTTCGACTTTCTTCTGATCCGTGTAGCTTTAGCTATAAATACCCGTAAAATGGAGCACTGACAGAGGAAGGGGGGGGGGGGGGGGGTAAAGTGCGCACCGAGGGCCACAAGTTTAT